>SJVG01000430.1:0-30707 GCA_034774675.1 Scedosporium minutisporum
AAAGGAGACAGCTGTGTCAGGACGAGGCTGGACAAGACGCGTTTTAGGCAGTACGCGCGTGAGGCATTTGCGTGAGAGGCTGTCGTGCCACGTTGGAAGAGTGTCTCCTCGAATGGCGGCAGCTACTTGACCGGCCCTGTGCCATTCGTCACACAGCCGAGGACTTCTGTCGCAAATCGGGAGCAAATTATCACCGCACCTACGACCACTTGCCGCCAGAGTATTGCTACATATTGATAGGAGTGTGCATAAGTTTCCGCATTTTTGGCTAAGCTCATGGAAAGTCGACAGCTACGAGACAAAGACACATCTACATCCAAGATTTATCATTATTGTAGACCACTTTCAAAACGAAACCAGGTTAGTACGGCTTGGATATATGGATTCATCTATCTACTGCATTACTAACGTTGACCGCTCTGCACCCAACAAGTTTCAATTGTTCCCCCGCGCCCCCTTCATTCCCGTCCCGCCGAGCTTCCATCTGCTTTGCCGTGTAAAGATCAATTAGAGGGAGTGAATTCCCCACCGTAGCGTGAAACTTGGTGTGACGAGCCAAGGTCCAACATATCTCCCAGGCAGATTCCAGCTCAAACCAAAGGTATTAACAAAAAAAGAAAAAAGAAAATGAGGTATCGGGAGTAAGTACACCGCCAAAAAAAAAAAAACCCCCAAAAAAAGAAAAGAAAACAGTCAGACAAAAGAAACACTGCGCGGCAGTAGTAGACGTGGCCAGAGAGAGAACGAAGGCGATAATTGTCCAATGGTGTGTTGAATGTATGTTCATTGTGTCGACATTGACGTTTATAACTCCTTTGTCCAATCCTGACTCCGTCGAGAGGGTAAGCATGGATGATAAGGCGTCTGCTCATGACATCGCATGTTATTGTCGCTGGTGACAGGTTTCAACCTGCTTCGCCATTGGGTATCGACACACTGTCGCCAACGTTCGGAACCTGGCCCGGTAGATTCCAGATATACAATGAGAAGTAGAGATGTGTGTGTTATTTCGAAAACAAAAACGCGCTGTTGTGTTGTCGCCATCATCTTATGACTATCTCGCCTCGCTGTTTAACCGCATGTAGCCATCTCTGCTGTGGGGGCTTTGTATTCTTCTTCTGCTCCCCGGCTTCCACTAAACAGCCGTGCCAGGAGCAGCGGTAGTAGATGCGTCAGGTGCGTCCGGCTGCGGCCGGGTTCGTCTTCCGCCCTTGAGACTCTTCACTCTCGCCAACAGTCCACTACCACCAGGCTTATCGGCCGAGGTCGACATGGTTCCTTCAGCCGTCGACCTACGCTCCAAACCGATAGAGACCTGGCGTGTTCGTGCAGGAGGGCTGGTGGGAGACGTAGAACCATCTCGATCTCCTGGCTTCTTGATCGAAATGGATTCGGGTTCGTTGTCAAACTCGTTAGAGAGCTTCCGGCTGTTGCTTAATTCACCCTCCGTGGTTCGTCTTGGCAAGTCTGGGTAGGTAGGACGACGGCCTCCTTCTCCGAAACTCGGCCGTCCACCGGGCATGTATTCTCGGGGTACCTTGTTTATGCCCCGGATCCTCTGGGCCAACGACTTCTTTCGCTGCAACCCGCCCTCTGCTATTTCAGCCGCCTGCTCGGCCTCCCGCTTTTGGATTACGGCTCTCGCGGCCGGCGTGCCCTCGAGGAATGTCGATGTACCTAGACCGAGACTCTGGTCGCCGTGCAATACGTCGCCTCGGCTAGTTGGGTCAAAGAGCATCTCGGCATGAGAACGGCTCCCATTCACTGCCCCAGCGTAGTCGGTGAAAGCCTCTTGGCCGCCGGTTCCCATAAACGTCGAGTGGTCGGGTCGGTCACGAAGTGGACCCGAGCCGCCGATCGAGTTGTTTAGTGAATCTTTGGCAAATGCATTTAATGGAGCACGGCGGCTGCCCTTGCGGTTTCGGTGGGGATTGCATGCATCAAATGGTCCATCGTGATGGAAGGCTACTTTAAGAAATGTTAGTGTCCAGGTAATAGATAAGAAGAGGAGTCAACCACGAAAAGCAAGTGTCCAAGAACGGGAAATAGCAGAGACATAACACTGTCAACTGCCAAGCATGCTTTCTGTCGCCTTTCTTTTCCTGACCCACACACAAAAGAGAAGAAAACGAAGGAATCGGCATCGACATACCTCCAATTCCAAACATGCTAGTGGCATCAAGCTGGTCAATAACATCAACCCTCCGATTTGGGCGATGCTGACGATGCCTTTTTTCCCTTTCACGTCGACGAGCCTCACGCTGTTTGACGTCCTCCTCGGTCAGAGGTTTCTCGATATCGATCAGGAGAGAAGAGTCCGAGTTTCGACGGGGACGTCGCTCCGGGCGCTTGTGCGGGGATTGCGAAGGGCCACCGGGCTTGGGACCACCGGCTTGCAATCTCCTCGCACGCATAGCCTCTTCCTGAGACCGGGTGGGTCGATGATTAGGGCCCGGTCGGGGCGGTCCATTCTTCGGGGGGCGGTTCATCGGTCGGTTCTCGTCGCCGTTGGGTCGTGCTGGCTTCTTGTCTTCCAGAGTCAAGGAATCCTAAGAGCCCAAAAAAGTCAGCATACTATACCGGCGAGGAATACAGCCAAGATTACCCGTCTACGTTGTTCAGGCAAAGTGGATGAGGCGGCAACACGGGGAACATAGCGATATACGTACAAAAAGCTCTTCGGCGGTGGGAGATGCTACTCGATCGGATTGGGTCGACATGACACCCGGTGATAGCAGAGGTTCAGATGACTTGACTACCGGGTCAAGAAATGGGTTTCTCGATAGAGGACGAGCAGGGATGATGGGATCGTCGAAGGGCGAGGTGGGAGGCGGCGAGGTAGGTTTATTACCGAATATGTCGTTGACGGGGGAGGTGGTTCGATTGCGGAAAGGGTTATTCGAGGCGAGATTGAGCGTCAGGCCTGGGCCGGCGGAACCTTGTCCTGCTTTTTGTTTCCGTCAATATCAAGGAACCAGGGCGCTATCGGACGGTCCCGTGCATGCGGATGATGATGCTGATAAGGGATATGAAACAACAATCTGGACTTGACACAAGATTCGGATGATTTCAGGAGGATACATGGAGAGCAAGAGATGAAGGGAGACGAAGGGGTGACGGGGGGTGGGAGCCTATCCATCCTCGTCGCACGAGGGAGCGGAGCCAAGAACAGAGGGTGGTGCAGGGAAATCAGGATCGAGGAAAATCAGGGAAGTGCCATCAAGGCACGGAAAGCAGGTGGGGGGGTGAGAGAACGCTGGGAACACTGGGAACGCTGGGAATGCTGGGGGTGATTGGCGGTATCTCTTACCTGGCGGGAAGGACTGTGCCGTCGACATTCTGATCGTTGGTCGCGTATGACGACTTCAAAGTTGTGATAGGAAGGAGTGCGTTCGGAGCCGTTTCTCGTATTATTTGCGTTTGAAGCTGAACCCCCCTTTTTCCTTCCCAAAGCCAGAGGGAGAGGCGGAGGCAGAGCGAGTGTCGTGAGCTTAGGATCGGTCGTGCGTAGAAAGTGGGACAAGTTGGTTTTGAGTTTGGTGGGTGTGAGGAGAGAGAAAGAAGAGAGTCGTATTATTAGGGGGCCTGAAATATTAAGCCGGAAGGAACAATTGGATGAACTCGTGGTCAGAACACCCAGAGTCGAAGAGAGTCGAAAGGTAAAAGGCGATGAATGAATCGAGTGAATTGAAGTGAATGGAATCGAAAGAACCCGCTGAACCAAAAATGGGCCGGGGACTTGAATTGCTCCAGAAGCTCTGTGCCCTCTGTAAACTACACTGTATGGAGCGTAGCGTGTTGCCGTTAGTGGTGTAGAGGTACCTTCCTGCACTTGGCTGGCCTCTGTGTACTTCGGACTCCAGAGTGTTGAAATAGATTCTGGTACAAGTACAACTGTATCAATGGGTTCCAGTTATTAAGGGGGCCAATCGGCGGCAGGAAGTTTGAGTACTCGGCAAAAGGGTCGCAAAACGCTGGTAGTGTTGAGAGGCGAGAGTAGGAGTGGGGAAAGGACTTGTCAAAAGGAGTGTTTGGTACTCAGAATGCGACGCGTTCCGGCTTGGGCCGTAGGAAGTAGTGGAGTCACTGGAGTGTCGTCGGACAATGGAGCGGTCTTGGTACCCTACGATTGTACTTCGTACCTCGACCCACTGCAATTGATGTGCCCTGCAAGAGCTAATAAACTACAGCAGAAACGAGTGTTAGATTTGTTTCGGGTACACTTCCCTGCAATTCGAGATGGGCAACGAGGAACCCAGACGAGAAATGGAGTAATATGTATGTACATCGCACAGCACGATTGAGTTGTGCGTGGTGTGTGCTACAGCGACAAAAGTTGTGGGAACGAGGAGCGACGGACGGTGAATGACGTAGGACCAGACTATACTTTCTCCAGGACCATGCCCACGAGGATTTGACGTTGTGGGGACGGGTACCACGGGCAGGGGCAATAGGTTTTGATGACTTTTTGGGAGGAAAGATATGCAGGCTTTTCTTTTCTGGCAGACTTCTTCCAAGAAGAGAAAGAAAAGAGAGGTTACTCACGTACTTCGTGCTCTGCTGTCGTGCGCCCAAGGTGCTGTGGAAGGCGTACGCGACGGATGGTCAGTTTCCGGTCGTGAAGAGAGTTGGAGAAGGTTACGAGGTAAGTGAGAACAAGGCCAGGTTCGGAGATGGGGAGACCCCAACAAAATATACCACTCGGCACCAGGAACAGGCTCCGGCGAACTCGGCACCTCAGTTGGACACTTGGACGCCACAAGGCAAATCGGGGCAGGCACGACGAGAGGATTTACAATTAAGGTGGTAAGGGGGCGAAGCAAGGTGGCATCGAGTCGCTACGGCATGGCGGGAAGGGAGGAGTGAGAGTGAATTCTGAATGGATGGGCCGAAGGGTTTCAACGAATAGAGACTCGGAAAGGGGGGTATTTGGCGCCATCGATAACAACGACGAAGAGCAAGAGTTGAAAGAGGAAAGGGAGCGTTGTCATACCTGTGTGTCTCCTTTGTCCACAAGTGTGTAAACTAGAACCAATATGTTCACGGGTCAGTGGCACGAGACCGTTCTCGAATCTGGGGAGACAACCTTAATATAATATCAACACTATCAAGTTGTGAGGTTATCGAGAAAACAGAGAGGCATCGAAATTCGAAAGACGGAGTTTCTTAGACGAGTCCGAGCAATGCAGGGCCTTTGAGACTTCTTACTTTGTAATTTCTGGGGTTGTAGGAGTGCGAGATCGTGAGTATGATTAGAAAAATGAATACGAGGCCGAGTCAATAAGATTGATCGATCGTGATCATTGGATCTGCTCAACGAGGGATGGCGCTATCGAGGTGTGGTTGCTGTGCCAGGCGACGCTGATTGGAAAGAAATTCAACTGCCAGGGGTACAGAGTAGCAGTAATTATAGAAATGCTGCAAACGGAGATTCGAATCTCAACAAGCATTCAGAGCTCTGGCCAAGGTCGTAGTCGTGGGTTCCACGGTGGTTCTGGTTCGGCGATAGGGGACTTTGTGTCGCTAGGTTAAATGAGGATGCTCTACTTGTGGTTGTAGCGAAGGCGATGAGAACTCTTGAATGGAGGTCGTCGACGATCGCGTTGCTAGTGGTGAGGAGTTGTGAGCAGCGTCGAGCAGCGTCCGTCGCTTGATTCAAGTTACGTGAGGACGGATTACCGAGGTTGTCGCTGCAAGCACTGTATCCTTATGAGACGCAAGGCAAGGGCATCTGGTCTTCATAGATCGATCAAAAACGATATTAATTGATCCGATCAATTGCGAATCGCCACCCGCCTTCCTACGTGGACGACAGCACTGGCGCTTGATCTAGGAGATCCGGGACTATTACTCGAGCCCGTACCATTCGCACGCCTCCATCGTCTCCCCCATCTCCTTCGGAGCGCTGAGCAGTGAGCACCAAGCATCGACTATGACAAGCGTGATCAGTCAATCCGCGCCGTTGGCGGTTGGACCCCTGCTCTACTTTTCCTAAACGGGCCTCTGCAGTGTGCAGTGTGCACCTCCGTCTCCCCTCCTTGAGTCCTTCCGACTCTTCATTGACCCCTTTTTGTCCGCCCTTAAGTGGTCAAGCTTGACCGCCAGATTGGGATCAGACTTGAGAGACACGATGAATTGATAAATACGAAGTAAGCTCTGTGAAAATAACCCAAACCCCACATAGCTCGGTAACCCGGGTGGTCAAGCCAGTGGCGTTCTTCATCCTCGTGGGTTCGGTTCGATGAAACGTCCTCGTCCTCGTCCCAGTAGCCTCGCACTTCAAAGTTAAACGCTCAATCTTCTTGGAAATCCACTCCCGTCAACTCGCTTCAACAAAATGAATCAAAGGATACACTACAATTGTACTGGACTACTCGCCTATGAAAGTCCGAGATGATCATCATACTTTGCTCCCTTTGCTGTAGTCTTTCGGACATGCTCCTGCACCAACTATCAATGTGCCTGTCCAATGGCTTCAATTCCCAAAGCAGGTTTGGCAATGGGGTTTTGCGGTTTATGGCTTGGGTTCGTGCACTTGATTGGCTCGGTGATCCAAGACCGTGCTCGGCGTCCCTTCAGAGCTTGAATGACGCTTCCATGTGCGGCATCATGTCGATCTGCACCCCACTATGAAGTATGGAGTATTACGAGGTGGTAACACGTCAATTGACACTTGTACGAAGTACTTCATAGTATTATCTTGATGCTCGTCGCCCAGCCTACAAGTAAAGTTGCTCCAGTCCAGGCCGGGGACTGGCTGGTTGGCTGGTTGCGAGACTACGAGACTTGATGTCCACCTCATCTATAAAACTATACTTCGTACGCTACACGGCGCCGGCTAGGCATTATGCATGGATGAGCTCATGTTCCAGCTCGATAGTAACAGGGCCACCCCCGACTACGATTGGTCTTGATGCGTTTAATAGCATAGTGAATGTTCCTTCCGGTCCTTAACAGAGATCGAGGCTCGCACATGACTTAGAGAACAATAAAAGTCTAGATAGGCCGTTCATGTACTCGGTATGCCACAAGCGATGCCGTCGTATGACTTCCTAAACGAGGGAGCATTCGGTGTCTGCCAAAGCAAAACTCCGATATGCTTTTCCGAGAAGTCGAATTATCCACCACTGTACCTGTACTTCGTATGTATTGACGTTGCAGTCGACCAATGCAAGATATCACAATGCAGGGAAGTATGTGACATGGCAGGTACTTCCTAGCCCCCAACTACACTGGAGTTGGCATCTCGTATTCCAATGATCGATGCTGTTAAAGACATCTGGTATTGCCGTTCGGTGTTGGCATCGTTAGGTCGTTCCGCTCCAGCTCTCCTATTTCACAAAGGAAGGATAGACATCAATACTTCGTAGATCACTAGTTAAATTAGCTCGATGTCAATGACCATCATTCCACTGATTCACTGTAACCGTAGTAGTGATGCTGGACGCTCGTCTCAACACAGCAAAAACTACGCGAATCTTCTCTCTTTTCTCTTCACCTTATTTTATTTTATTTTTCCCTTTGAAAAGATATCTTCTCTGGTTAGGCCTGCCCTAGCCAGTCGCTTTCCCCACGAGCTCTCAGCAACGTCCCCAATGCGCTCTGTGTTCTTCGGTGGGAGCTACTTCGTACTTCGGAGTTAGTGGTGGGCCATTTCAAGATTTGAAGCTAATCGCGTTGAGTTGCCCTTGAGTGGAGAGCCCTCTTCGGTATTATTAGTACACTTATTTCGGAAAAGGTGAAGGTACGGCCTCTTATTACTAGACCATCACCCAGAGATCCCTTCCGCTTCTTACTTCGTAGGACTTGGGATGGCGGACAGTCTACTTCGTAATGGGTCTGAGAGGGGTCTCGCGACTTGTATGGGGGACTCTTTGGTATACGAAGTAGTTGAAAAAAAAAATTTGAAAGAGAAGGAAAAAAGCGAAAGGCGGGTTAGATACCCCACGGCTATCCCGTGCTAAACTACGTGACCTACGCGAGATAGCTTCATATATTTTCGCGTCTAGACGTCTAGATTGTCGCCCCCTTTTCATAGTACACCTTTTTTAGTCCATACCCGTCGGTTCTCGCCGGCGCCTATCAAGTTCGACTGGAGGGCTTACTGGGCTTAATCGAGACAGGTCAATCTAGTGTTGTACAGTTCAATGGTCCTCATTAATTGGAACTTTAACTGTCATAAAAGTTGCACAATACAGTCCTTAATAACATCATCCCAGCTCGAAACCATCGCCATTCTTGATAAACTCATCCAATCTCTCCTTCAACTCCTTCACTGTAACTCCATCACGGTCAAAGTTCCTCTTGGAATCCTCGTCGTGGCCCTTCCGACCGCCATACTTCGGTGGGATGAGGACAGACCCGACAACATGAACTACTCCGTCACTGGCGATGCCATCCTGGACCATGACACAGCTCTTCCCCCGATTGATGGTCATTTCAGAGAACTCCATCCAGGTGATGATGTCGACCTCGATTGTGCGGTTTGGAAGGAGAGATTCGGGGGAGGCATAACGACGCTTGATTGGGGGCAACGACATCTGATCTGCTTCTACTGTAAGAGTGGGGATGGGCTCCGTTTCAGGGAAGTCGTTGAGAGATGCGGTCTTGGACTTGTAGTAAGCGTCTGAATAAAGTGTCGCGTTGATGACAATATGATATTTCAAAAGAGCACGAAGGTACTTTTCCCCTTCCCTGGAGAAAAGAAATCGGGAAGTGTCAGGGCGGAGCTTCTCCCATGCTTCATTCGAGGGAGCGAATATCGTGCCCCCTCTCTGTGGTGCCTGGTGTAAGTCATTCGCAAGACCCGTCTTCTCCATGGCAGAAGCAAAGGTGGTCAGCTTGGCGGGCAGGGTCTTGATGAGCTTGCCCTGGCGTGGGGGAGGCATCAGAAGGTCCTCAATCATGTGGAGGACGCCGTTCGCAACCTCAATATCGGACTGGGTGATACGAGAGCCAAAGTTGAGATCGATCCCGGAGAGATCCACCGAGACGCGCACGCGTTGCGGTTTGTAACCTAGCGAGCTCTCGTTGAGCAGAGTCGGGATGGTGTGCGACGACATGACGCGGTCAAGGGAGTATATGTCGTCTACGACATGGTACCTTATCATCTTCCTCATGAACTCTGGGAGTAGATGTTCGCTTCTGAGCTGGGGGAGATTCTCGAAGGCGGTATCAGCGGGGACAAAGACAGTGAGACTGCTGTCGAAGTCGTTGAGTTTTTTGCGAACCGAAGGGTATTGGTTGATGAGATCGCAGAATTCCCGGGTGTTTTCGCCTAAGCAGATGAGTTCATAGGCAGTGGCCTTCGCCTGAAGGTGAGGTTTGGAGTCTCCGTCAACATGATTATTTAGAGGGGGGTACTCGGGGGAGGATGCCGTGACGTCGTCTAGTTTATTGGGTTCTTCATTGTCGGATTGTCCGCGTAGAGGATACTGTCCTGGATAAGCCAGGATGGCAGTAGTTAGAGCGAGCAGGAGATAACGAGCCTTCATCTCAAAAAAAACGTCCCCAATTTTCATCCTCATTCTCGTGGCTAACCAAATCGTGTAGATTCAGGAAATGAGCTTTCAGCGACAGGCTGGCTTTATAGAGCTTGTGAGCTTGTTTAAACCTCGAATGACCCGACAATCATCACCTGTGACTAACATCAGACGGCAGGTGTTGGAGTAAGCCTTCCAGTGGCAAAATGTAGCACGTAACAAGTGTGTCAAGGCAGGTTCGCTGAATACAGTTCGAGCTGTTGAGTGTCGAGACCCATCTGCGAGATTCCCAGGCTCCAGTATGTCTAAGCCTCGGGCTTTGAAGGCATATCTAAAAAAAGCTTATATCTAAGCTATTCCCGCAAAGGATATGGGAAGAGTAACTTGGGTTTCATGGAAGATTGCTTTCTGTCTTTGGGGGAAGAGAAAATCGATGGAGATATGCGACATCAGGAAGGTGTTGCGTGATGGTTCCGAACCGGATTCCGCCCGGCTCTGTGGACAAGTGGTGCCACTTGTGGCTCTGTCGAGGCAATTCTGCACTTCTACGAATTATTTCATTCTTACAAGGACGACTCGTTGGACGAAACTGGGAGAATTTTTACAATCTATGTTTCTTTGTGTATTATTTTGAAAACTAGTTTGAGCCTGCGATGACGTCTTATTAAGGAACATCGAAGGCGCTGGAAAAGGGTCTTACCGAAGGCATCCGCACCTAATCTGATATGCCTAGGAAAGCCCGTCCGCTAGATCCAGTCCTTCTAGAAGAAAGGTACATATGGTAGAAAGTCTTTTCTCAAGATAGAGAGACGTCGGGTCTCTATGGCCGACTTGGCGTCGCGAGCACCTATTCGTTCCAAGTTGTTGGCACCGATGCAAGCGTTGGGGATAGGGTCTTCTGGGGAGACATCATTCCCGTCGCATCCTGCGCGCCAGGCTGTCGAATCGCCATGGGCTCCTTCAGATATATGTTCTGCACGCTCGTCCGGCGTTTCTTGAATCGTCGACAAACGACCTCTGGTCGCGATGATGTTGGTGTCGTCGGTTCGGGAGAGAGATCTCGCCCACTCGAGAGTGCTCTCTCGAACCCCATTCAGATAAGGTCCTATGAGCGTCCCATTAATCAGTTTCTTGGTGCAGGGAGCACACTGTTTTACTGATTCGGGGGCTCTGTCAAACATCCCGAGTGTGTGGGCGAGTGACAGCTCTTCACAGCTCACCTGATCGTCAAGTGGTTCATCATCCAAAATTCCATCGTAAAGGGTAGAGAAAAGGTAAGCCCCGTTAATAATCTTCGCGCCTATGGGCCTGTTGATGAAGTATAGGCCCTTGATGGCCCAGTATCGCCGGATCACTTTCTCGTCCAGGATATTCCCTCCTGTAAAGGTCGAGGTGCATTCGAGACACCAGCCGAAGACGATATGGCCCGTGGATTTAGTGGAACGGCTTGCTCCATAGCCAATGTACTTGCAGGCATGGCCCTTGACTTTAGAACCGTCTGTTTCTTCTTGCTGCCGTTTGCGAGAAGCGGGACATTTCTGGACGCTCGTGATGCGGTGGGCGCAGACTGTGAAGACTTGCGAAGTTAGGAAGCACATTTTTGTGGACGGGAATGGGGAATGTTGAAAAAAGTTGGATGTTGCCCGGACTGCGGAATCCGGGATTGCGTGGAGCGTTCGTGAAGAAGCGTAATGAGTTGCGCGATTCGAGTCAAGTCTTGAGGAGAGCTTTCCTAGCTTTATATATTGAGCGGACTAGATCCGAAGCTGGAGATAGTTGTGACAGACAAAGAGGCAGTGAGAGGAGAGGACTTCTTTCAGAACACAGTAGTTGCGTCTACTGAACAATACCACAAAGAAGATAAACATTGACAATAAACATAGTTCATTGGCTTTGGAATTGTTCATGTCTCCCTCTATCGTCTTCTTCTGCCTTTTCTTTGTTCCCGAGGCCAACATTGATCTATACCTAGTCGAACCCAACATTTACATTCCGGACTTCTTGTTCTTCTCTTTAATGGGGAATTCACTCCCAGTGACATTCTTGTACCCGCTGCGGATGAAGCCGGCGATTTGATCGTCCTTCATCTGTTCCACAGCAGACTCGTTGGATTGGTCGCCCTGGCCGAGGAACCTTTCCTGGGCATAGTCGATGGCTATAGTCGAATTAGAGTTACTATACGGAAATCAGAGGAAGGCATTGTTAGGGACTTGGAGCTTACCCTTGTCAAGGGCATCCTCGTTCGCTTCGCCCTTGCGGCCACCGCCGGCCATTTCATTGAGCTTATTAGCAAATCCAACCCTAGAGCTACTGCTGCCTTGTTGAGTCTGTTGGTTCTGGTTGTTGTTGTTGTTGTTGTTGTTGTTGTTGTTGTTGTTGCCGGAGTTCCCACCGAGGGCGTTCTTGACGATGTCCATGATTGTTGATAGATATGTTGCAAGATATGGATTATTGGTTATGTACGATGGAAGCTTGGAAATTGGAGTTAATAGTCGGTCATCGGTTGGGCGCCGGTCTGTTATATACAATTATCAAATATAGACCTATCTACAAGACATAACAGCATTTGGCCTCGACACGGTCCCCGGAGAGTATCATTCGTGGGTTATCGGGAGGTTTTGAGACTCTGACGTCGTGTGGCTAGACTTTCAGCTTGCCTGTGAAGCGGCAACAGTGAAAAGCCCCACGATCACTAACCTAGATTGGCTATCAAATTATACCTAGAGCAGTATGATACGAAGTTTACCAGAAGTGGAAGATAGATACATTGATGACGGTAATTCCTCTTGAGAAGCCGCATGTATTGATCGGAGGGCACTCGTGGACACTAAACCAACATCGATTTACCCAAGTCGTAGCCAATACATATCGAGCAAGGGTCAACTCGGCGGCTTGGTGACCGGTTCTAAACTGACTTTGATGGGAAAGCCTTAGTTTGAAACTTGCATGGAGGCTGAACACCTTTTGGGTCCGCAAGGGCTGCTCATCTGCTATCTTCCAGGAAGCTTGATCGGCGACGACTGAGAACGCACTCGGGGATTTCTGGCTCCCAGGACAGAATGACGAAGCGCCCCGGACAGAGGTTGGTCTTTGAGCCATTGCCTAGGTGGGAAGGGGTTCACACCGAAAATCCAGGGTGAGAGCGCCTTCTTCAGAAACCCCCTGATAACAATATCTTAAGTGATTTGATCAATGGTTCTGGATAGATATTTCTCATTCCACTGATCAATTTCCCCCTTTTCCCCCAGACAAGCCCTCATCCGACTGTGAGCAGTTGCTAATTAATATTTCGAGTCATTGCTGCTTCAACAGCGGTCAGAATTATACCTGCAGTCATGTCTCTGATATAAATCACGTGATATCTCTGACTCCTCCGGCGTCCAGTCGCATGTTAGTCACCACAATTGTTAGAGGGGAGGTGCGATGGTGGGGTCATTTTTCCAGGAACTGCCCCGCCATCGACAATCGGGCTCGTAGAGTTTGCACCAAGTTGATTCAATTGGTGTAGCTACTGCAATATTGCTCCTCTCATAAAAGGAAATCTGGTCGATTTTCTCGAATTCATGCTTCGTTCCCGCGAAACTTCCTTTTTCACTTGTCTACCGATCTAGACCTTTCACCTTACCACGACAATGGCTGACGCCCCTTCGGACCCGAAGCCCCCCGCCGCCGAAGCTGGCGATGTCGGCGCTGAGGGCGCCGCACCCTCGAAGAAGGCCGCCAAGAAGGCCGAAGCCAAGGCGAAGAAGGAGGCCGAGAAGGCTAGGAAGGCTGCCGAACGAGAGGCTGCTGCCGCCGCTGCGAAGGCGGCTAGCGGCGCTGCAGAGGACCTGGCCAAGGAAAACTACGGCGATATCACACCCACCACCAAGGTCGATGCCGAGCGCGTACATTTGAAGGACATAGGTGATCAGCACCTCGACAAGGTCATCAAGCTCCGAGCGTGGATTCAGAACTCCCGTCTTCAGGGTGCCAAGATGGCCTTCGTTGAGCTGCGCGAGGAGAGGGACTGGTCCATTCAGGGTGTCATGGTCGCCAACAACGAGGGCAAGCCCATCTCGAGACAGATGGTCAAGTGGACTGGCTCTCTGACTCTGGAGAGCTTCGTTTTGGTAGAGGCCAAAGTTGTTAAGCCAGTGGAGCCTGTTAAGAGCTGCAAGGTTTCCGACTATGAGCTACACATTTCGAAGTGTTACCTTGTTGCCCCTGGACCCCCTGTTCTCGGAATGAGCTTGGCAGTTGCCAACCGTGCGGTTTCCAGCTTCGAGGATGAGGAGCATCACGCCGCCGATGCTGGTAAGGATGTCGAAGAGGTCAAGGACGGCGTTGCTGCGCTTTCCGTTGACTCCATCGCCCATGCGTCCATGAGCACCCACCTGAACAACCCCGCCATGCACAAGAGGGCTCCTGTGCAGCAGGCCATTGCTGACATCCGCATGACCGTGCGAAAGCTATTCAGCGATTACCTTGAATCCAAGGGCTTCGTTCAATTTGAGCCTCCGTGCCTCATTGGTGCCTCCTCCGAAGGCGGTGCCAACGTCTTCTCCATGCCTTACTTTGACAAGGCTGCGTTCTTGGCGCAGTCGCCCCAGTTCTACAAGCAATTCGAGATTGCCGGTGGTAGGAAGCGAGTCTACTGTATTGGGCCCGTTTTCCGTGCAGAGAACTCGAATACCCCTAGACACATGACTGAGGTAAGCATTTTATGTATCCTTTATGAACAAACTATGGCTCCTGCTAACTCTGTGTGTGACTCCGCCAGTTCACTGGTCTCGATCTCGAAATGGAAATCGAGGACCACTACCACGAAGTCCTCCACATGCTCGAGGGCGTTCTGCTCTACATCTTCAGGGGCCTCGAAGAGAAGTGCGCCAAGCAGATTGAGCTTATCCGCACCGTATACCCCTCCGAAGACTTCCTGCTCCCCGAGCCAGGCAAGGAAGTCCGCCTCACCTTTGCCGAAGGCCAGAAGCTACTCCGAGAGGAGGGTCCCGAGGAGTTCCGCAACGTCAGCGACGATGAGGACATGAGCACGCCCCAGGAGAAGGCACTCGGCGCGCTCATCCGTGAAAAGTACAAGACCGACTTCTACGTCCTCGACAAGTTCCCCGAGTCCGCCAGGCCCTTCTATACCATTGAGGACCCTGAGAACCCCAAGGTCACCAATGCCTACGATTTCTTCATGCGCGGCCAGGAGATCCTGTCCGGTGGCCAGCGTATCCACGTCCCCACCGAGCTTGAGGCTCGCTTGAGGAAGAAGGACATTGATCCCACCTCCCCCGGAATCAAGGAGTACGTCGATGTGTTTAGGTCCGTTGGTGTGCCACCTCACGGTGGTGGTGGTATCGGTCTCGACCGTGTCGTTGCGTGGTATCTCAATCTCCCTAGTGTACATCTAGCGAGCTACTATCCCAGGACGCCTAAGCGACTGCTTCCTTGAACTGGTTTGAAAGAAAGCTAGCGCCGCATCCTTTTAACTACTACAGGGGGGATTCTGAAGAGCGATGTGTTATGAAAATAAAATAAAAACCGTATTCGATTGATGTAAAGACAGCGTGATTCAAAGATTCTCTCTCCCCTTCTAAGAGCAAACTACAACAAAACAAGACAAAACTTCTATCTAAAAGCCAGATAAACAGACGAAGAAGGAAATCTACACCACGACCATAAGAAAGCTAGATCCTCCACAATGTCTCAAGGGGACCATGTCCCACCACCCTACCCATAACCCCCCAAAAGAAGGCATTCATCTGTTCCAAAATCAATTCCAAAGCGAAAGCAACCCTGTCAGCGACTGGTCCCAGAATCCCCAACAACGCGTCCAACCAAGAGCAAGCCCGAGCAGCAAACTCGTGCCTCGTAATCGTCAACCGCGGATCAACCCTGAAAAACCAAGCGAAATACGGTATGCCGTACTGCAAGTTATGTCCATACGCGGCCTTCAGTCTCGAGTTCCCGAAGAGCCAAAGTTCGCGCTCTCTGCTCGCCGCGACGTAGACCTGGAACGTCATGAGCAGTACTATGTGGTAGAAGATGTACACTGCGTCCTTCGCTTGGAAGCACGGCCAACAGAGCGGAGGCTCGAGTACCGGAGGGGCCTGTGGGGGTCTTCCGCGCGGGCGGAGGAATGGCGGGATGAGGTAGCGCTTCGTTTTGGTGAAGATGAAGCCTGGGAGGTGCGTGAGCCAGAGGAAGAAGACGGGGATGAGGCGGATTAGTCGGACGTAGGCGCGAACGTGTTCGTAGGCATGCTGTCTGGTGGCCGCTAGGGCGCCGGTGATGGGGCCTTGGGCGATTGATTTCTTGCAGTTGTAGTCTAGCACGCAGGCATGGGATCGGTGGAATTCGCAGATACAGTTGCATCCGCAGCCGATGCTAGGATCGCGTGGGCAGTTGTTCCCTGCTCTGGCTTGGTCATTCTTGGAACCGTTGTGGTCGCAACCTCTGCGGTGCTTCTGTTGCTCACCCCCATCCCCATTCTCTGCTACGTATGCGGTATTCACTTCAAGAGCATGCCTTCCTTCTTCGAGGATCTTCTTGTGCAAGTCGACCTTCCACAATTCCTTGTCGATCCAATCTTCAAGCTCGGCTAATCTTTCCTTTTCAGCCTTCCTCATCTCCTTATCGAGCTGCGCGATCTCGTCCTGAGCCTTCTTGGTACCGTCCTTAATCATGTCGTCAAGATCCTTCAGCTGGTTGCGGAATTCGGGATATTTTCCCATGTTCGCCCGTGGATGTCCCTCATGGTACCCTTTTCTATATCCCCCGCTCCCGCCGTGACCGTCGTCGTCATCCTCGTCGTCGTCGCCAAGGCCATCATCGTCGTCCTCATCTGAGTCCGTCTCTTCAGATCCGCCGTAGTTCCCACACCCAACCCTTGGGTGTACGAAATCCCTCTCTAGTTGCTGAAGCTTCTCGTTAATCGCGCCTTGATCAAGCAGGGGAAGCTTAGTCTTCCGCTGTTCCTTCCCTTGCTGAGCAGGCTTGCTCCTGCTTGTGGGGGCCTTGCCCTTTCCTTTGTCTTTCGGCAGTTCGGAAGGTCCGTCCTCTGGCTCCTCCTCCTTATCTTGCCTCCCGCTGTCGGAATCGCCCTCCGGGTCTTTTCTCGTTGTCGGGCTTTTGGTCTTTGGCTTTTTGGTACCTCGCTGTTTGGTTGCTGGCTGTTGAGTCGCTGGCTTTTGGGTATCTGGCTTTTCGGTTGTTAGCCCCTGGGCCGCCGGTCTTTGGGTTGCCGACTGCCGAGCCGATTGCCGTTGAGTTACTGGTTGTTTGCTTAGTCCCTGCTGAGTCGATGGCCGTTGAGTTGCTGGCTTCTGGGTCGCCCGTTTTTGCGCTGCCGGCTGCGGATGCTTTGTCGGTTGCTGTTGGGGAGCTGGCTTTGGGGTTGCCGGCTGCTCAGTCGATGGCTGTTGAGTTGTTGGCTTTTGGACTACCGGCTGCTCCGTTGGTGGCTGCTGAGTCGATGAATGTTGAGTGACTAGCCCCCGAGTCACAGGCATTTCAGTCGCTTCCTCTTCGTTCGCTGGCCTTTCAGTTGCCGGCTGTTCGGGTTGTGGCGCCCTCGGGGGAAGCAATGGTGCAGCTTCAAACTGGCGCGATTCTGGTGGAAGAGGCCTTCTACTGGCTCTGAAGCCTCCTTGGACCTGTTGTTCCGCCAGCGGGGGCGGCTGAGGTTCTCCAGGTCCCAGGACGGATGGGTTCATCAATTTCGCCTTCCTACTCGCCTCCACAAGACGTTGGAGTTCACCTATCGACGTGTCCTGTGGTGAAGGGAGTTGAGGCGGCCCTGTTTCTTGGCCCCCAGCATCTGGAGGCTCGGGGGCTGTATCCGATATGTCGTGCCCTGGAGAATTGGCCTTCTCGAACTCTTGGTCCGTACGTTGCAGGTGCTTCATGGCTTTCGCAAAAGAGGCGAGACCTCCGGGACCATTGCCCTTCTTTGCCTTCTTCTCGACCTGTAACCTATTTTCCACTCGCTGGTGGATTTCTGCATACGATCTTCCCATCGGGTTCAGCGAAGGAAAGAATCTATCCGGCCCGAGCGCGGGAAGAGGCTTTCCAGGCGACCACGTTCGTGAAGGGGAGTGTGGAGGGGAGGAGTGTTTCTCCCGGTGGAGTCCAACATCAGACAATGTGCCATGGGTGTCGTGAATGTTTGGCCTTTCCACAGGGCTCTGCGGCGCAGGAGGGCCCCCGGGACTGAGTTGAACCTCGAATAGCGCATCAGATGTCGGTGGTGGCGGCCGCTTGTCTGCGTCGTCGATCTCGGCAGTCGGGAGCAATTCACCACTAGTGACATAGGGGTTGGATTCGAAAATCAATGGAGATTTGGGGGATCCGGGTTCGCCGGCCACCGGATTTTGCGCTGCATTTTCTTCTGTCCCTTGTTCTTCCGACCCCTCGCGCAACAGCGCTGGTCTCTCCCGCACCAACTCTAGAAGATCCTCAATCTTCGTCTCGGCCGCGTCGAGTTTCACGCCGAGGTACCCGAGCTGGCCTTGAAGAATGGACATGTACTGTTGAGCGATCTCCAAGGTTGCGGCTTTCTCGTTGCGCCATCTGACCACCTCCTCGGCGAAACGTTCAAGTGGCTCGTCGCCCCTGGCACCTTCGAGCACCTTCACCTTCGAACTTTGATCTTTGCCGCTGAAAGGGTAATATCGCAAGATGCGCTCGCTCATTGGCCATATCATGCTTCGGTGTAGGAATGGATTAGCTTTCGGGGCATCGAGTAAATCTCTAGTCCTCAGCGCAAGGGCAGCCCTCTCCGATTTGAGGTCTGGGAGAGACATCCATGGACGGCCTTTGAGAGCAAACCACATCGAATCTAATTCCTTCTCGATTTCCTCCGGAGGGCAGGAAGGGCCCTTTCGTTGCTCAACCGTAGCCCTATTTAGCTCTCGTTCTCTCTCATCGGCAGCATAGTCGAAGATCCTCCCCTCCAACTCGACGCGCCTCTCTTCAATTTCCTTGAGCTCAGTATCACGTAACTGAAGGAGTTCATCCTCGGCTTGTACGTAATAGCGAATGTCATCAAGCGTGTCGAGCAACTCTTCGTACTTCAGCTTCTCTTCTCGTATAACCTCCACGTACTGTATCTTCTCCTGAAGTATCTTCTCATCCTCGGAGCTGAGAGGCTCTTTGCGGTTGCTGTACTCGGTCTTCTTGTCGTCGACTTCTTTCTCGCTATCGTGCAGACGTAACTTGGCGTCGGAGAGCTCTGCCGCTACAGAGTCCTGGAAACTCCTGAGTTTCGAGCGGATGTTGCCCGCTGTTCGGTCCAGGAAGTTGCGGAATGCCTTGATGGCGGTGTTGTTCCCGGTCATGGCGTCAAAGAGGTCCTTCGTACTCTCCTCCGATAGCCCGTGAACCTCATCACGCCTTAAGCTCATAGTTTTCATGATTTCGTAGTACTGGCTTTGTATCTTGTCGCGAATCTTGAGCGCAGCATCATGTTGGGACTTGATTTTCATACGCAATATCTGGTGCTCATTCTTCCGCTGGAGGATCGCGTAAGTTTGTTCGATGGTCATAGAGGCCCCGCCATATAAATCATCAATCTCTCTGCTGACCCTTAACTGGCAAAGTTGTGCATCCTGCATTTTTTGGTGTAGGTCGGACGCCGCCTCGGTGTTCCGCGTGAGGAAATCGATGAGAGATTGCAGGAGAGGTGTGGACTCGTTTCCGGGGGACATGAGGCCCTCATCCAGTTTGGAATTCAGGGAGTTGATGGCTTCCGTGACGGCTGAATGGTGCTCTTCGAGTTCTTGAA
Organism: Scedosporium minutisporum; assembly: GCA_034774675.1. Lineage (NCBI taxonomy): Eukaryota > Fungi > Ascomycota > Sordariomycetes > Microascales > Microascaceae > Scedosporium > Scedosporium minutisporum. Next base: position 19,255 of record SJVG01000430.1, read on the forward strand.
TAGAGGGTTCAAGTTCAGTGATCCTCAAGGTTAGCTTCTCGGGTGGCAAGCCCGCGATGATTGACAATCGGCTGGCGTAGTTTTTCAGTAAACTATAGCAGTTCGTGAAAGCCATGGCAGAAGCTCTAAGTTCCTCTTCTTTTTGAATCAAGCGTCGGGGCTTGACGTGCCAGTCCGGCTTTCCATCCTCTGGGTTAATGTAGGTGCGATGTGTTCTCTGCCAGTTCTCCTCGACATCACGACCCCACCTCAGCAGCTCGGTTTTGTCCTCTTCAAACTTGTCTAGGAGCGCCCGAGCATGGTGAGCCCGTACTGAGTGTAGTACGATTGAAGTTTCAAGCTGTCTCTTGGTACTCTCGAGCTCCCGGCGCAACTCTTCCTTGGCCTCCGTGGCCAACACCTCCTCTGCGCCATCGAGCCATTTCGAGCCCGTATTTTGCCGCGCCTTCAAAAGCTGTGCCTCCAGAGCCCTGATTTTGTCGAGACTTTCTTTGTAGATCGGCCTCAGGCGTCCCCTCGCTGGATTAATCCCTCTGATGATCATGTGGCACAAGTCTTCTTCATCACTGAGAGCGTTATAGTGGCGCATCTCTTGAGTTTGTGGCCGATTAAAGCCGAAGGGATCGATGGGAATGCCGGCATTTCCGAACATCTCCTCGAGTTTCTTCTTCTCCTCTCTAATCTCGGTGATGCGGTCCTTCTGGCGGAAAGGATCTACCCTTGCCTTTAGCTTCTCGAGTTCGCTACGGAGGAACTTATTATCTGCCACAAGCGTCTCAGGCGTTGAGAACACATCATCAGTGCTGGTCTCCTGAACCTGCTGGGCCCCCATTTGGGATATTTTCCGCTGGAGCTGGTCAATTTTTGCGAGGTGTCTCTTTATCTCTGCTTCAGCAGCGGCAGGGACTTGTTTCTCTAATTGGTCCTGAAGTTCTTGAATCTTGGCGGCGAGTTTGTTGGCCTCACGCTCATAGCCTTCCGTTACCGAGGCGGTCACTTCTTCCCGTACTGTTTGGAGTTGTTGTTCGAGATCGGAAATTCGGCGACGCAAAGGCTCAACTTCAGTGGGAGCGTCCTTGGATTGCGAAGAAATCTCGTTCCTGAGCTGGTCCGTAAGTTCCTCGATCTTGCGGGTCAACTCCGCAACTTTCTCAGTGTGCTTCGTCTCTTGGGCGGTAGACCAATTCCTAGTTTCGGCGAGCTCGGTCTCGGCCTCTTTGAGTACCAATCGTAGGCTGTCCGCTTCGTTTGCCGCCATTGCTGTATACTTTGAAAGCTGCTCTTTGAGTGCTCGAGTCTCCTGTGCAAGTTCCTCACGAAACTTTTGCGAGTTTTCCAACTGCTTCTTTAGACTCTTGCCGTTCTCACCGCACTTTTCCAGCTGTTCGACTAAACGATCCCTCTCCTCCTTTAGGCCTCGCAGTGTGAGCAGCTCGCTTGTCGGCCGGGGAGTCCGCGGCAGTTCAGGGTCGAGTCCAAGGTTGGAAATAAGGGAAGAACGCCGATCATTCTCGTGGCTCGTCAACTCTTGGAGCTCCGCCAATTCTGCAGCTAGGGTAGTGGATGGTAGGTCTCCTGGGAGACTCTCAGAATAGGTTTGGCTAATTTGACTAACTTCGGGAATCGAGCCGTCTTGCGAGACCACTGCGTCCTTTCCGACCACCGGCGACTTGGCTGAAAATGGTGATTGTACGCCCTTGATTTTTTGTAGGGCCTTCTCGAGGAGGGATATTTTGGCTTCACTATCCTTGACCTGTGCTATAGCTAGGTCGCGAACCTCTTCGGCAGTGGCGAAGTCGGTGTTTACGACCTGGAGTCTGTCGAGGGCATTGTCGATCTGCGCAGTGAGGTTAGCGACTGCGTTGTCCGTGTTCACCTCCCTCTCAGCCTTGGCCTTTTCGAGCATTCGTTGGAGCACATCGGCACGTCTATCTTGGTCGTTGATGCGGCGCTCAAGCCTAGCAATAACAGTTTCCGGTTCATCTCCAGGTTTCTTCTCTTTCTTCCCCCCAGACTCATGAGGGATCACAGCGAGATATCGGCGTCGGCTTTTCATCTCCTCTCGCATGGTCTTGATTAATTTTTCCTCCTCTTCAAAGTCGTTGAGAGCTTGCTTGGCAACCCGAGCCATCCCGTCAATAGTGTAATCCCAGAGCTGGTCTTTGTAGTGTCGAGAAAGGATCTCCTCCTCGGGGAGTGGCGGGTACTGACGGCGGAGTAATTCTTCCACGAGCTCCTCTTTCTTCTGCTTGATGGTATCAAATAGTTGTTGGTACTTAAGGTCGCTCTCGTAAGACCGATCCCTTTCCTGCTCCAGCTCCTCTTCCATTTGGCGCAGCTTTTGCTCAGTAGCAATCTTGGCGGCAGCTAGGTTTCTGGCATGCATCTTAAGCTCCTCATTATGCTTCTCCACTGCTTGGGCGTCTTCCGCCATTGAGGCCAACTGATCCGCTACATTGTTGCTGTCGAATTTTGTCTTCGTGATATCCTCCCGCAGAGCCTTGACTGTCTTCTCGAGGTTTCCGAGCCTTCCTTGCTGGCTGATAACCGTCTCTTGAAGATTATCGTAGTACTTGTCTTGGTCGCCTTCGGTCGTTTTGAGAGGGCTAAGAATTGCCTCCTTCTCCCGAAGTTTGCGAGAAGAAACGGGGAAATCGCCGACGTACTTAGCCACGAGATCATGGATATCGCCGGAAAAGTTGTTGGCATCTAGAGAAGAAGAACCATCGCCTAGGATGACGCTGGCACGTGTGGCCTCAATAATGCGGTCAACGAGGACACGAAGCTCGTTGTCAAAATCCAAATCGGGATCATCCTGGGGATTGGCAACGTTCTCAATAGGTATGCCAATGGGAGGGGATGTAGGGTTCTCAGGGGTTGTAGGGTTCTCAATCGTAAATTCATGTTCAGGAGAGTCTTCGACGGCCTCTGCGTGCTCATGACTTATGTGAGCTTCCAAAGGTTCCTCAGACTCGTGAGTTTTGGGAGGCTCCTGTGGAGATTGCGGTCCTTCGGTTGTCTCCGTCTTATGAGAGGGATCAATCGGGTCTTTGGTAGGCGAGGACATGGCTACATGGAAGGACTGAACGCTCGGGGATGGGACATTAGGAGATATGGGGCCACTGTTTTAGAATCCTTGAATGAACACAAGACGAGAAGATTTTCGCAATCACTGGAACTGTTGGTCAAGGAGGGGGCCCGATATGATAAAAGAGAAAAGAGAAATAGCAAGACAACGGCAGGGGAGGAATCGAATGACATATGCGAGAAAGACGAGGGCATCTTAGGTATCGAACTCCATGAAACCTAGGACTTAATGATTCGAGAACTCGCATTTACCTGCCTCGTCAACTTCCGCATGGAGCTCGAACAAAGGTGGGTGCTCTCGAGCACCCGTTGCGGAGAGCGGGCTCGGATGAACATACGGACTTGGTTACTAGGAATCCCAGAAAGAGTCCGGAATGGGTAAACGGCGCGCATTGCGGCATTGTGGAACGGCAATCTTCTTCGACAACGAAGGAACCACGCAAGGCCGGAATTTGAAAGAGTTTAGTTGTACCCTGTGACCTGGCGGTTATAGACAATCGATTGATGTCTGGAATTGGAACGTTTGAAATGCTGTCTTCGAGGAGGTTCTTTAGGATTCATCGAGAAATTTCTGGTTTCGGCGAGTCGTTCAGTTTTGGTAGAAAGAAAACAAAGGTTTTATTGTAGAATGTACATTTTTTGCAAGGTCATAACGTCGTAAACTGTAAAATTAACATTGAATTCATAGCAATCCATTCATGAATACCAGCCTCTGGCACCGGGTCCGCCCTGGGCTTCTTCGCGTCTGTGTGGAATCATGGACTCTTTGATATCGAGCGTCCTGATGATGTCTCGCCAGGTTGCCATGTCTAGGCTAAAGACAGCTTGATGCTTCGTTTGGTGCCGACTAGTTTCTTCCTCCATTTCGGCAGTGACGGGGGCTTGGTACCATATGTGTCAACAGGAATGCAAAGAAGAGAATACTCGGCTGCCGCGTTGGCGGGGTCTCAAACTTACCGACGGATGGAAGGCCGTCGTCATCTAGCTCGATGCGCACCTTGTTATCCTTGATGAGAAAGCTGACGTAGAACATATTCTCGATAGACTGTCCAAACGATTTGGGGTTTATGACGAAGCGCATAAAGTCAACACCTCCAGTACTCCTCAGGCCAAGCTGATGCATAAGTCGGATCTGCTCTTCAATTTCCATGTCTTCCGTGATCAGGTCGTATACTTCCTCTTGTAGTTTTGTCTGGATGCGCTGGAGCTGCTGGAGCACCTTCCCGCAGATGACGGCCAGGTCATTGTCCTGCTTGGTCAATTCCTCGGCATTTATAACTTCGGGCCTCGTTTCTGCGAGTTGATTGATTCGGAAAGGCGCACTTCGCTTGGTAATTTTCCGCGCTTTTTTCTCCACGGACAGAGGGCCTAGGAGATGACCCTGAACAGCCGGACGACTAATGCTTGGTAGACAGGCGAACTGGCCTAAATATGCCCAGTTTAACATGTCGCCGTCCTCGTCTTCGCCGTCGGAGCCTTCCTGTCCTCTAGCGATGCGCCTTCTGCGCTGCTGCTGGGTACTTGATAGCTCCGGAGCATTGTCGCCGTGATCGTTCGCTCCCTGGCGCATGTATGTGATGCATTGGGACACGAATTCGTCCACATCGATGCCGTCGGCGGTATTTCCTTGAGTTATCCGAACCGTCTTCTTGTACGACATGTCCGCTGCCGTAACTAAGAGACGGGAATCTATGACGGCCTCGGTGGTTTGCTTAATATTCTTGTTGATCGTATTGGCGGATACAATGAGGTCGCGAATGCCAGTAGACTCGCTTTTCAGATAATCGTCGGCATTGTCCACAAGGTCTCGTCCCAGCTCTCGCAGACCGCGCTGAATGTCGCGTCGCTCCTCAACTGATTGATCGGGATCGTAGGCATCGGAATCATCGTCGCCATCTTCATTGTCGGGCTCGATAGTTCGCCGCCTGTTCGAGGGTCCAGCTCCCGTAGATGTATCGGCTCGTTTTCTCTTCGATCCGGACAGGTCTCCGTCTGCTCCCCTATTTCTCACAGCCAAGTCCCTGCTTGCTCTAGGGGTAAGACTAGGACTGGGGGAACGCCCCTCGGAATCACCGGTGTCGGACCGGGGCATGATTATCAGTCGTAATTTGGCTTTGGTGGTTTGGGCCAAAGAAGAAAATGTCAAACTCCTGTATGTATCAGCGTATCGTTTATATGCGGTGGGATCAGTAAAATAGTGCGATGTCGATGCCGATTTCGATGTCGATGACGGAGTTCATCAGTCGCGTCGTCCAAAAGTGCTAAGCAAGACGCGATGCGAATAATTGAGGTTTTGCCAAGCCTGAGGGTGGAGGGGGTGTTAGCAGGGCGGGGTGTGGGGTGTCTTTATCCTCTTCAAATCAGCCGTCAACACCTGTACACACTAATCTGCTCTGATGACTTCCAGAAGTTCCCAGAGCTCCCAAGTTTCCCAGCAAACAGAGCAAGCAGGCGACAACGTCACCTGCATCACAAACACTTAAAGCGTCGCTCTCTCCCGCTTTTTCCTAGCTCCCTTTCCAACATGGTATAAGCCATACTCATTGCTGTCCTAACAGTCTCGAGGCCATGGACTCCTACTCTTTCGCCACTTCAGATGCGCTTGACCATCCTGTCAGCATCAGGATGTAAAGCTCCCCACTTCCCATGAATCTTGAACAGTACTGACGCCTAGATTAGAATCGGTCTTGAGGGAGACGAGCCGCCTTTTCGCCAGTCTACACTTCTCGAGAGCCCGGCGCTCCGCCATGTTGGATCCAACGTCAGGTATCCTAAACCCCCCTCTTTCGAGCTGCTGCGACCCGTACTAACACCAGACGACCTCTAACAGCCCCAATTCCGATCTCTACGTGACGGTCCAGGTTTGGGCAGGATCCAAACCACTTACTGTCCCAGTCCAAACTGCGTATAAGTCGTTTCGATCGGAGAGAAGGTATTATTCGCGGCTTGTGTCCTCCATTTTAATATTATTCTTCTAGTTGCTAATATTGAATGCGCCCACAGGTGGAGCGAATGGTTGACCCTTCCGATAACCTACTCGAACTTGCCTCTTAATTCATGCCTTGCGATAACATTATGGGACCTTTCTCCGGCGAGCGAAACCCCCGGTATCGGCCACACTATACCCTTCGGAGGCACTACCCTGCCCATGTTCGACAAGGATAACCAGCTCCAGAAAGGAAGGCAAAAGTGTAGCGTCCACAGACATAAGAAGGCGGACGGAAATGATAACACGGTCACTCCCGCGTTTGAGTCCAAGAAAAAGGGCGGCGCTCGAAAGGGCGAACTGGCGCCTGTGGACAAAGATGCCGAAGAGCAGGAGAGGATGGAGAAGCTGTTTAAGAAACACGAGATGGGCGAGATACCAAGAGTTGAGTGGCTTGATCAGCTCGTCTTTCGCGGGTTCGAAAAGAAAACAGCAACGGCCTCGCTCAGAGCCATGCAACGCCAGCGCATAGGCAGCAGCAACGAACTAAACGCCGACGCGAAAGCTCTCGCCAAAACTAACGGCGGGCCCAGCGCCCTTGCAGAGCGAAACAACCGCCCATCGAAATTCGTCCTAAATGTCGAGCTTCCGCGTTTTGATTTTCCCGTCGTCTTCGCCGACCGAGAATACCCGCCACCGGCCATATCTACACTTCAACACCTATCGATCTCCCAGTCGAACGTACTGAAGCCGCCGCCGGAGGTCCAGTTCGGCCCAGGAATCAACGCCGTCGGGGATTCCTCTGCCGGCTCAAATAACCGGCTCGTGAGAATATATGATCCGGAAGTCGGGGCCCGCGACAATCCAGCGGATGCGAAGCACCGAAGGCTGTTCCGAAGTGCACATAGAAACGGAATTATGGATAAGGATCTAAAGCCGAACGCCAAGGTGCGAGACGAATTGAACCTGATCGTGTCCTACGGCCCCACTCACGCCCTCACCCCAGAGGAGATGGACATGGTTTGGAAATTCCGCTATCATCTCACCAGGGATAAGAGGGCCCTCACCAAGTTTGTGAAATCGGTGAATTGGCAAGAAGCTACCGAAGCAAAACAAGCTGCCCAGTTGCTTAACAGGTGGACTGCGATTGACGTAGACGACGCACTGGAGCTGTTCGGGCCATCGTTTGACAGCCCCATCGTACGAGCCTACGCAGTAGAAAGGCTGCGGAAAGCTAACGATCATGACTTGCTACTTTACCTCCTGCAACTCGTGCAGGCGCTCAAATACGAGCATATCGTTGCTTCCGGTGAAGAGGGCACGCAGGATTCATCCCTGGCCCGCTTTCTCATAGCACGCGCAGCGGACAATTTCAAACTCGGAAACTACTTCCACTGGTACCTCATGGTGGAGTGCGACGATAGCAGTCCTGATCAAGACACAGACTACCGAAACATATACCGCAAGGTGGCGTATGACTTCATGGTCGAACTTGTTAAACGGCCCAACGGCGCCGAGATGAGGAAGACGCTGCTAAGGCAGGCAGAACTCATCACTATCTTATCGAAAATCTCGGGCGATATCAAGCTATCCAGCGAGTCCATTCCCAAGAAAATCGACAGAGTCAAGCATTTCCTGCACGATCCCAAGAACGAGCTTCTTCACATCGATCCACCCTTACCTCTTCCTCTAGATCCGGAAGTCAAGGTTGTCGGTGTTATTCCGGAAGACACGACGGTTTTCAAATCGTCGCTCTGCCCAATCAAAGTGACTTTCAGGACGGCGGCGGGCGGGCGCTACCCCATTATCTTCAAAACGGGAGATGACCTCCGGCAGGACCAGCTTGTGATCCAGATTATCACTTTGATGGACCAACTTCTACAAAAAGAGAATTTGGATCTTAAGCTATCGCCTTACAAGATTCTGGCAACGAGCACGACCGCCGGAGCCTCGCAGTTTGTCCCATCTGTTAGCTTCCAGAGCATCGCCTCCAAACACAGCAACCCGGCCTTGACCTATCTCAAACAGAACAACCCGGATGACCGGGAGCCCCTCGGAATTCGTTCCGAAGTCCTTGACACGTACGTCAAGTCCTGTGCAGGGTATTGCGTCATCACATATATCCTAGGCGTTGGTGACAGGCATTTGGATAACCTGCTTCTTGCGCCAGACGGACACTTCTTCCACGCCGACTTCGGATTCATTCTCGGCCGCGATCCCAAACCATTTGCACCTGTCATGAAGCTGACTAAGGAAATGGTGGACTGCATGGGCGGTGTCCAGTCAGAACATTACAAGATGTTTAAGCAGTACTGCTTCCTGGCATATGCGGCTCTGCGGAAGTCATCGAACCTCATTCTGAATTTGTTCAGTCTTATGGTCGATGCTAATATTCCCGACATCAGACTTGAGCCGGATAAGGCCGTCATCAAGGTCAAGGAGCGATTCCATCTTGAGATGGGCGAAGAAGATGCTATCCGCTGCCTGGAGAGAGTGATTGAAGATTCACTCCAGGCACTTGCTCCTGTTGTTATAGATAAACTTCACGAACTGGTTCAGGCTTTCAGGGCATAAAAGGGGTGTAATGATTATTATGGGCTATGGGGATGATACACAAGAAGACACGGGCAACTAACTAATCTGTTCCTCTTTTTTTTTTCATGGCTCCATGGTTTCTTTCGACTCTACTAAGGACTTTAAGTGTCTAGACATGTGCTATTACCTTAGAACTTGGGAAGCCACTTTGCAAAGAAGGAGGCTAGCTGATGATGAACTTGCCTGGCGTGGTCAAAAGACGACACTATCCCATGTGAGAAAGAAGGCTTTAATGAACACACACTATTCCCCGGCCAGCCATGCCCACATACCATTCCCATGCCCAGATCTTTCTCTTTCTACACTAGCTGGCTCTGTGACTGACCATTGAATGTGTCATTTACTTGAAAGTCGTGCAAACAAGATGGTCAGGGTTGTTGGAAAGATGGAATCCTGCGGTTACAGCTATACCATTCTTCTCTTGTTCTGGGCCATTCGGCTTCCTTCTCCCAGTCCCTTCCCTCGACTTCAATGATCCTACGCGTCTCCATTCATCAACCCTCGGTCGGTGCCGACGTGTCTGAGCCTACCGTCCATCACCTACTTAATTACCACCTGTCTCCTCTCTCCCAGGAACGGCGATTTCCTACCTACCTTCACTCCCAAACTGGTGGAAGCACTTCAGATCGACAAGAACGTAACCAAACACCAAACAGAAGTGAGTGTTCGAGCCTCCCACAAAAAGGGGGCTCCTACAAACTTCTCATCATGGCCGATTCATCTCGCCCACGTGAAGTTCGGGCCCAGCCGAGCAACGGCGACTCCTCAGACCGGTCCGCACCCATCTCCCCTAGTTACGTTGTTATCCCGCTAACCAACAATAGACAACCTCGTCGCGGCATCTTGCCCGCCATCCTTCGACGTGGCTTTTGGTCGAGATTTTTCGCCACTCGACCTGCTCCCGAGACACCAGATTCGGGTTCCGATTCGGATTCGGATGGCGAGGATCAATATGAGGACGCTGTCGACACGCTTAAGAACGACGAGAGCGCATCTGAGCCCAATAACCCTAGAGATGACAATGGCAGTGCGTATTCGCAGTCCTCGGACGGTTCATCGGGTGGATCCAACCGCCCTGATTGGAGCTACACGCAGTCATTCCAGCCGACAACTACTCGTGAGCAGGTTTCCCTAGCCACGCGCCTATTCAAGGTTGACCCTCCCGAGCGGCTTCTTAACGGGGAGACCTGGCAAGTCATCGAAGGTCGCGCGCATTTGCCTCACGGATATCAAAATGGAGATGGATCCACGAACACCAGGGGAACCTACCGCAGGATGAGGGACGGCATCGCGAGCGTTGGTGGCAGGATTGAAGGTGCTGGACGACGCATCGCCGGAAACTTGTCCTTGAGTAACCTGAGCGGACTTGCGGAGACTATGAGACGCGGTAATGCTAGGCGAGGACGACCTAGCGACTCGGCTCCCCGAGGTCCTCGACGGGTGGAGCGAAGACCATATAAAGATGAATCTAGCTCTGAGGGCGATGTCTCGCCTCGTTGAAAACGGCACACGGAGCCAGCAAAGAGCACTCGATTGTCTCATTTTCGACCACTGTCGCTTACCCTTTGACTCTTTTTCTCCCTTGGGCGTTTACAAATCGGCTACGGAAGGGTGCATGAGCATTTCATTTTGGCAAGCGAAATTTTTCTCTTCTTTTTTCTTCTACCTCTGTTGTACAGAGAGCATCGACGATGAGATACCAATGAAGTAGAGCCAGGCTTACGGCGTAAATGATTTTTCTTCCATACCCTCTTACAAGTTCACACAAACAAAAAAGCTGGTTGCTCGCGGTGAAGTCTCCAGTCCCAACTATGTCTCTCCAAACAAGAAGAGGCCCTTCTTTCCCCTAAACCCTTCCAGACCCTTCTGGGCCGCCTGTCTCAAAACATCCTCCTCCGTCTCCCAGTCCCACTTGACCTCCTCAACGGGCGCATCATGGAACTTGCCCTCGCGCATCAAATCAAGCAAATACTCGATCGAGTACTTCCTTCCCGCAGGATCCTTCTTGTTCCACCTCGTAAGCCAGAACCCAAGGAACCGAATATCCTTAAAGATGAGCGCCGCCGTAGGCAGCATGACGGGCTGCTTCGCCATTCCTCCATAGGTGACCATGGCGCCTCCCTCGGACAGCGAGCGCGCGATGCTCGTCGCCGATTTACCCCCAACGCAGTTCAGACCGAGATGCACGGGGTCGCGTCCGTGGTTCGTAATCTCCTGCAACCGATCCCTCCAGTCGCGGGTAAGGAACTCCGACTCGGTGACGATGACATCGGCGCCTAGGTCCTTAAGCTCCTTGCGCAGCGCCTCCGTCTCCTCGGGGATCTCGCGGTCGCGAATGACGTTGATGCTCCTCAGGCCCCAGATCCGACCGAGCTGAATAGCAGCTCGTCCGACGCCCGAGTTCGCACCATTCTGGATGAACCAGGCACCGCTTCCGGGCTCGAGATGGTTCATGGGCAAACCCTCCTTCACACCCGCCACGGGCCCGAAGGATCGAAGAAGTCGGTACGCAGTGCAAGGGTTCACGCTTACCTGCGCCGCCTGCGTAGGCGTGAGTCCCTCCTTGTTAATCTTGAAGAGCGTGTCGGCCTCGACGAGCGCGTGGGTCCTCCAGGTGCCGAAGCCCGATGACGCGGGGAGCACCCAGTCGCCCTTTTGGAGGCCCGTGGAGCTCGAGCCGGAAGAGACGACTTCGAAGACGCCTTCGTTGCCGGGGACGGCGGCCGGGGGTTGCGTGCCGAGGTCGGAGGTGAAGGTGGGCTTGGCGCCGTAGGTGCCTTGGATGGTGTTGATGTCGGCGGGGTTTATGGGGGCGGCGAGGGCGCGGATGAGGACGGAGGAGGAG
>SJVG01000431.1:0-30650 GCA_034774675.1 Scedosporium minutisporum
ATCTTGATTGGAAAAAGAAGGGGGGGGGGTTGTCTGGGCATGGACAGATAGGAACCTGAGGGGGTGAAAAAGTTTTGGCGTCCACAGTACAGTGTAGTGCACATGTACCCTAGACTTGTTGCCCGGCGAGTGCGAACTTGCAGAGCCCACCCACCCCTATACAAGAGCGAAGTAATACACTACGCAATAGTGGGCTGGCGACTTGATTGAATTGATCGATCAGTGCCTTGTGTGGTGTTTGCCCTGATGGCGAAACACTCAACCCAGCACCACGCACAGGCATCAATGTCCAATCTTCTCGCGGATACCGGACTACTAGGCCTAGTCTGGGGAGTAGCGTCCGGAAGAACAGGGACAGGCGCGAGTTGAGATCAAATCCAGGGGGTATTACGAGGTTGTAAGCGTCGCATCCATCCATTTAGTTGCTCTTGATAACAAGACCATCGACCCACGAACCACGGGGTAGTGATGCAAAGGAAAATACAGTTCAATGCGTAATCAATCCAGATCTGGGGAGGCTCATACAGAATAGTGTATTCAAATTGGTGTCTTGTTCTTAGATTTCCAGGATCTCCCCGCAGTGATGGTGAAGTCAGACCATCAACCCGGGAGGCGACGGTCGACATTGGTCTATTCGTCAGTCGTACGTTGTCCCACTCATAACTCTCTTTTACGAGTACTTTGGTCTAATTCAATTTTTGTGACATACAACCCTCCTGCTCTCAGGCTCATTGATGGTTATGCGGCACCTAGTGTACAACCGCGACCCACATTGGCAACCAGACTACACCAAACTGGAGGCTTCTCCAACGGACAAAGGTAGAGAGGGTAGAGACAGATGGTCACCAAGCCAAGTCGCCATTGATCTGATCCATATCATCACTCATGGGTACGATGTACGAAGTACATCGCATACTTCGTACTTCGCACACTACGCTATGCACTAGCAAGCACCGTAGCCGCACATCATACATTTCTCCCAGACTAGTCAAGACACTAGCATTAGTGCTGGTCCGACCGACGTCTGCAAGCAGGGATCAACGGTCGAGATCCGTCGTCTCGTCGCCGATAACACAGAATTGGCCCTTGCCACTTTGATAGGTCTGCCCTACGCCTGTTCTGGACCCCCAAGTAAACCTGCCTCGACCGTCTTTTTGAAAGATGGATGGTGAATATTGGGGGCACGGCTTTGGCGAATTGGCCGAATACAATGGAGCGTTATGTCGCAAATGTACGAGGAATGCTCTATTGTGTGAAGCTTGTACATACAAACGGGGCAAGTGAGGGTGTGTGAAGTTGAGGTGCTGGAAGAGATGCGGGTGGACTGTACTTCGTACTCTGTTTCACTGCCGTTAATTTGCATCCATCCGGCGCCGAAGACCACGCTGACCTATCGCCTTTGTTTCCTTGACTTCATGGGCAACTGTCCCGAACGTGTACGAGTCCCGCACAACTTTCTGAAGATCGGTGCTGATTCTCCTTCGGCGCCGAGTGTCTCAGAACAGCCACAAAGTCACTCCGAACATTATTGCACGCGGCGTTCGATTTATAGGTCATGCAAACTGGGGAAAAAAAGAAAAGAAGAAAAACTAATTAAGCCGTTAGAATCAACGCAAGGCTGTTGGGATTAGATGTCATTCTTGGGTGTTGGATGTAGAGACGGCACGGGCGACTCGGACGACACGAAACTAGGCCAATACCTCGATGATTGGATTTTGTCAATTCCTGTGCTGCCCTGCCCGCGCTCCGAGATAATATCGGTCTCATTACATTTGCTTCGTACAATCTAAAGTGCTGACGCCGACGCCGGTCTTGCTCCTAGTCCTCACCGCCCCACTCCGTAACCGGCCGGTGGTAAATCTCCTGTTCTCTCAACAGATCGTTTCAATAAGCCAGATGCGACAGTCAATTGGTAGTGATGGACATCCAAGCGTCTCACCACAACTTCCTAGAGAAAACCTGCTCTCTTTACACAACACTTCGGGGAGCGCAAAATGTACTCAAGGAATGCTATCGAACACTTAAGCTTCGGAGGCAAAAAATCGGCCACCTACTAAATCTAGATTGTAGCTACCTTACAGAGAGCTTCGCTGCATCCGACATTGATATCAATCAATTGATGGAGGCGTGATAACAACTGATAAGGCCCAGGTGGCACACTACAAGTCTTCGATGCGGGTACTAGCCACAGATATCAGACCTATTGACAGGATATGGCGATGATTCTAAACTACCAGTTTTCTGGTCCACCCATCCCTCCAAATCTCATGTCTATGGAGAATCTCGTTTGCCACCTCTGTCAAACCCCAAGGGTCTCGACACAAAGGACGTAGTAAACTATTATTTTTTCGAACTTGGGGGTTTTAGGCTTTTTCACACAACCCTAATAGCGTGGCGTGGCGTGGGTTTGCGGTCAAAACTTCAGTCCTGAGTTAGTAATTACGACGCGTTTCCGCACGAGCTTAAATTCTTGCCATCAAGTCACGACGCCGGAGACGACGGAAGTCCAACCCGTGATTCCCAAATCTACACATGCTGACCTGGATTTAAACGCCAGATTGTGGGCCCTAGTGCAAACGACGATGCTTGGTCGTTGAGCATAGCTCACAGATGATTAGTCTACATTAGCATCCTACTACAGTTGTGGGCTGTTGATGTCTCTCCCAAGACAGCTCCTTTCTTTTCGCATCCTTCAGTGGAAACCATAAACAGACTCCTTGGCTCCCATCATAATAACCTCCAGCCAAGACATGTCCCTTGTCGGAGTGTGGGTCAGCGCCGATATGGAAGCGGATGGTGTTCTTGGCATGGGCTCGTTTAATGATAGTGAGTTCTCAGGTTGCATGCATCGCCCTATGGCTAGCGCGGCGTTCTCCGTGGCGACTTCCGTACCATAGAGGCGGAATTCGCTTGTCCCCCCCATTACTGGTAAAATGCATGTGAGGATTAATGGGAGGGAGGAAAAATTTTTTTTTTCTTCCTTCTTTTTGATCAACTCGCCAAGAACGCACAGCCCAAGTACGATGATGGATCGAGTACGCACAGATAAGTTTATTCTCAAAATCTATCAAATTTTGCAGTTCTTCTCATGTCATTAGAACATTGTAATCGTATCGAGTGGAGAGTTCCTCTGGACCGTGAGGTTCGGATCTCAACATTGGCACTTACATAATCCGTTCACTCCGTGGAGCTGAATCTCGTTTGCCGATCAGATCGAGTCATGGGTCCTTATGATCCTCAACCTACTTGCTCCTGAAAGCGACATATTATCCAGCTATTTACTAGTTTCTAGACAAATTCTCTGCAACTAGCTGCGTGAACTCGATTGAATGACATGGAGACAACCTTGTCAAGCAATATGTACCCGCGTTGGAGCTTTGGGCACATGGATGGCGTGGGCTCATTCTCTCAGAGCTCAACATTTCAATGTTGTCTTCAATGTTCTGGGAATGTTGGTACTAGTAATTAGCATCAACACCCCTTCCCTTCCGACCAGATATTGCTGATAGAAGGGTCTTCCGGTTTATCCAATTCCACCAGCCTCTCAGTCGAGAGTCGGCTCATGATAGCTTGCTTGATTCCGTCACAAATCGATCCTTCAAACTCAAAGTAAGCTTTTTTTCCGACACCAGTACCAGGAGGAAACTCAAAGAGCGGCGGATAGCTGGACGATTAAAAGTCCCCCAGCCAAGCATGCTCCTCCTCTACGCAATCTGGATTCGGGGTGGCTTAGAACGTGAAAACCCTAAATCAAAACATTGCGACCCTGGTGCAAGTGCAAGGCAAAAGGGACTTGAAGACTCTGCTGTCGTTATCTCGAGGCCTAATCACGAAGTTCCCAAGCCCCCCAGTAAGCCTTAAACCTGATTTGTCTGCATGTCGTATCAGGATTGGCTCATGCCATCCCCACGGCTCTCTCTACGATGGTGGGCTAAATACCTATCTCATGTAATACTCTTTGTAAATTCGAACAGCTGGATTTTTTTTTTCCTTTCTCTCTCTGTCTCCCTCTGTTCTCTCTTATACCGGTCTTATATGAACTGTTGTGGGGTTTACGCATCTCGTATCGCCATGAAAGGAGCCATATTATCTATGCGACGCGCCATGGCTGACCTAGAATCAGGGGCGTTGTGGCATAATAGATTAGGAGCTGGGCTCTGGGGGTGGCAACTAAACTTTTTCCCCAGGGCCCTCTCGCGTCTCGGTGCTGACAAGCATCTGTCACAGACCTCATCCCGGATTCAACTGTAAAATCTTGTGTTCTCACTCAATGTTGCCTGTCATGCTTTTCGGGGTAGTATCTGGGATGGTAGGGTGAACTGATTGACTCCCTACGGTCTGACCATTCGGGGACTCGTACTTCGCATGCCCGTAATGCGCCCGTCACTCTCCGGTCATCGGAGGTTTCCCCAATTGTCCTGGAGTGCATCATGAATTCTCAGACATTTCCCAGAGTTCGAAGTCAGGGACCAGAAGGGTTTTCTGAATGTTCTGGCCAAGATTTTTGCCCATCCCATCAATCTCCTGCATACACGATGACCAATCGATGAGGCTGGAGTGCTCAAATGCATCTCGTCTAAAGTGGCGGTCCATCCCCTCGCTTGACGGCGGACCAGAGTAGTAGCCCGATCGACGCTCCTTCGCACCAGCTTTGACTAAGAGATACTAGGTAGTGGGTAGTTAATATCCCCCTGCAGCACCTTATCCGCCGCCTCGAGGGACGGCGCTCGCGTCGCTCAATGCTAGCTTGTGAACTTAGCCTGAGGCTTCGGGGACTCTTCTTTAGCCCACCGAACCTCTCGCTAATAGTAGTGCGTGGGATGGGATTGATAGCTTCGAGACTATACTTCGTAAATCCACAGAAAATGTTCGATAATAGCGCGTATGCACCTCAACAATAGTGGCGGAAAGACAAAACTGCCCGAAGTTCATCCTACGCAAGAGAAACATTCTTTTGCAGAAAGCCAATGCTCCTTTCGGAGAGCAGAACGAAGAAGAAACATGAAAGGCCTAATCGCGACCAATGCCAATCGTGGGGTCCGAAAACTTGTCTCGGAGAATTAAGTTTTTCTTTTTCTTGGGGGACTCTTTTTCACTTCTTTTTTTTTCTCTCACTTCAAGTGGAATTCACTAATTGATGTGCCCATGATTAGGGCCACTCCCCCACCATCCATTCACATCATTTCAAGGTTCTTTCCAGATCTCAACCCTTGATTCGCTGATTTTGTAACACTGAGCCGCAAGCACGACAATATGTTGGGAAATCCTCTCAGCATTCTAGAGCTTCAATGTCTCATCCATGATCTAATTACTCGATATTTTCTTGGGATAAACATGCGAACAAACTATGAAGAAGAAGGAGGAGGAAGAAAAACATTTCCTCTTCTGAAAGTTGGCGACAAAGGATAACTCAATTTGATATGTTGTTCGTTTGATTGAATTCCCTGCATATTCTCCACATCAGGCATTTGCTTTTCTCTGGAGATGCCTATCGGGGGTTTCAGTAACCCTAGGTGCATTCCGCATTCTCAGACTCAGGGTCCTCCCTCGATGTGTGTGGAGTCTTTACTTTGTGGATGCATCTTTGGATCCCTCGATGAGTAGTGTAGGCTACTCGTTGCTTAGAGGGTGTGGCCCCAGGTTATTCTCGAGCTTATTTGACATCAAAATGTTCATCGCTATTGCTCTCTAGACAGCAACAACACCAACCTCCTCTGACAATGGTGCATGCAAAAAATAGAGGTCTCTCTGCCTGATGCGTTCGAGACTCACACCCTATACCTCGCCTCAGTGCCAGTCAATGATCATGGTAGCATGGTATTGATGCAACTTCTCATCTCTCTTCCTGGCCTAAGACAATCCTTGATCCATCGAATAGACGTCCAAAGTTTGTGAAGTACCAAGCTCTCGAGTCTCTTGTTGCAATGCGAGTCCATTTTTAGCCGTCCGCGCTCCTGCATCTTATTCAGAAATAGGCAGGGGAGGAATCTGTATGGTGTACCTTGGTACTTCACGAGGTACATCTCTGGCCTTATCTGCACACCCCTCCTCTCCCATGTGCTGAACCTTGCACGTCGCAACGGCTAATGTATCGTGTACTTAGTACCAGAGCCTCGTAAAAAGGACCCGAAAAAGCATGATCGTACTCGCAGCTAGCTGCATTGGCGACATCATTGATCCTGACAAGCTGCGGGTCAATTTTGTGGGCTCTGCCTTAGAATGCTTAAATTAATTCAAAAAGAATGGAGCAAAAGAGACGATGCTTGCATATCGAAAGATGCCAGTGCCATACCATATACATGATTCTAGATGACAGCATAATTCCTTCTCGGCCAGGAACGCTTTTGTTTGGTTCCTGATGGACGCCCGCCTCCGTTTTCCAGATGCCGAGCTAACACTAATTAAGGCGCGCAGAAACACAAACAACCAGAGGCTCGGACGCACGATCCAAGTCCCGAAGCCCCCGTTCGCTTGAGACGAACGGCCGCCCTTTCCATTTCGGCGACCGGCCATCTCCACTTCCTTCTGGGCTGACTTTCAAACATGTCCGGCGCTTACCTATCAATATCCTCGCACGATGCTTTAGATCCACGGCGATCAACGAACCGTACATGAGCGCTTTATTTAGTTTTATTCAAAGGCTATCAATCCTATCCGATCAGGAATATGCATCGGGCGGGGTTCTCTCAAAGTGCTAGAGTGCTAGGTTCATACTTCGTCAGACTCCACGAAACTTGCAGCCACCATCAAAAAAGGGATCATAGGGAGCCCACACCAGGGCTTGAACCTTACTCTGATATTTCTGGGGTAGATTAACTTTCGAAATCAGTGCGTTTCTGCCATCATACCCCATAAGCTTTGGCAACCATTCCACCCCGGCGCCTCTCGATTCATCAATTGACTGACAGGATGATGTCTATGGGTCTTTGTCGGTGGGGATTAACCCCAGGAAGTAGCGGTCCCCACCGACGGGATAGCGCAATATTTGGTAATGATTCTGCCACAGCTCTTCGAAGTGCTAAGACTTTGTTTTGTCTTGATTGGGCAAGGGGACCGCATGGCATGATGTTGAATAATGCTGAGCGTGAGTATCTTCCTGAGGCATCAATTTTTATTCGGAGTCTTGAAAGTCTAGGCGCAACCGCCAATCAAAAAAAGTCTCCGCACGTGGCTGCACTGTCCTGTGCCGTGCTCGCATTCTGCCATGCCGCGCAGCCCGGTCTTCCATTGGTTTGCCAAGGATCATGAAGTTTTAGACGTTGGATGATGCTGCTGCTTCGGATGCTGCGCCGTGCGACTTGGCGAGCTCCCCGCGGAGAAAAAACATCGTCATCAGTATTTTCTACCTTCAATTGAGACGAATTAATGGCGGGATATTCGGCCACGGGAAAAATCTGGGGCGTGCGGATAGCAAGAGTGCCTCTACGACTTCAAGGACCTCACTTGATTCAAAGGTGGAGAGGAATGGAGTGAAATCGTATTTTTCTGATTTTCTTCAAAAAAAGAAGCTCGGCTTATAGGTGTTGGTTCAATAATACCACATTGCCATTGCGTGAGAAGCAAAACCTAATCCCTGGGGGTTGGCAAGCCAATGAAAAAATGGTACAATTGCTGGAAATTCTGCATGGATGATATCCTCGTATTTGTTTGAATCGTAGTGGGAAGAAAAAAAGTTCACCTTTTTTTTGTTCAGGTCTCAGGGAAACGACCAAAACAATTTGAACCAGGCAACTGGGGTTCACAACGAGTGGTTCGCTGGGGCCAATCTCTGGAACGGAACAACAATTAAACGGTGAAGAGGCTCCACAGATGACTTCATTGTTCCAGTGTACTTGGTAATCCCAAGCAAAACCAGGCGGCATGTTTTTCGATTGACATTTTGTATCTGGTCATGCGCTCCTGAAATGCTAGATGGAAAGACTTAATTGGTATTTTATTCCTTTGCTTTTTCTCCCAAGTATCTGGATCACAGGTCATGGCGTGACGGTGAGAGGTAACGTCATTAATATCTCGGCGGATGCAATTACTGTCCGAGGTTTTCTAATAGTGAAGGACACTGACGTACTTCACAGCGGAGTGGTCTTGTAATATTCCGAGCTCGCCTTACCGCCCCGAAGTACTTTGTACTTCGCGCCTTCAGGTCCTCATCGGTGCTTTTGTTCCGCGCCCGTGGGTCGTTGGTGCGTGCACACAATCAGGTACCCATTCCTTCTTGACAATAATTCGGAGAACCCATTTGATGTCTCCGCAACGGGAGAATCAAGATCACTCGGCGGGCATTTCGTCATTCATCTAAAGAGGGAGCTGCTCCGAGGCGGGCAAAATATCAATTGACCTTTCCATCAGACCTTGTGGCAGTTTCCGAAGTTTTCCGGGGTTTCCGGGTCCATCAGTTTCGTAGTTTCTTTTCTTCTTACATGCTTCATATGAAGTATATAGCTTACTTGGTGGAATATGAAATAACCACCTTTCCACGTTAGCTCCAATGCCTGGAACCTCAAGGACCCCAGTACTTCGTCCTCTCCAAGCACCTTGTCGTGTACCACTACCGAATACACAGCATCTGACTTCTCAAAAACATCTCCGGCTTTTATCTGCAGCCGGCCTTTAATAAAGAGCTTCGATGGCACCTCAAATTCTTCGGCGACTACTCCGTACTTGTACACAGGAGAAATGGCGCAGCATGGAATGATAGGGAACACAGATGTCATGACTCGTGGAGGAGAAATCATGCTTCAACTTGCCCTTGGATGGGAAAAGCGTCTCCACGCGATGTCACTCCCCACATAACACTTGGCCCACTCACTTGATGAGTAGATTAGTGTGTACGCGACGTGAGCATCTCTCGATTTGTTGCTCTTCGAGGGCCCCACAACGGTATCCCCCACTCCCGTCAGTGGAAGAAGTCTCGAATGATACTGCTCCATAGCACCCGCGCCACATTCTTCCTGACCAGCGTTTAATGCCCTATCTGGTGATAGTATCTCATAAACCCACGAAGTTTATTCTCAAGTTAGTTGCCTCTCCAAAGTTCTCAAGGCGATGCGACTGCCCCGGAGAAAGATTCCGTAGCTCTGCATACTTTTTTGCATTTCCCCACAACATCGAACCTTTCAGGTTTGCATCCGAAGTGGTGTCTCAGCGTCAAGCCCTCTGCACCCGAGTGTTGCATTTTTCAAATGCAACACGCTCGTATTACCTGTTCTTCCATCGAGGACGCATAACATGCGACCAAGGGACCAAAACAGTGGTCAGAGTGGTTTGGTTCTTACCAAATGTTTGAAGACCTAGCTAGCGTACCACAAAGCCTGGTGGGGCAGGAAGAAGAAAATAATTTCGAATAAATAGACGGCTGACTAAAATTCCAGAGTTGCATCGAGTTGCATGGCTCTTGCAGCAAAAGCAATGAGTTCTTTCCAGCGACATCCGCATCTGGAAACAAGCAAGAAAATTTCGAGTGACTTGCAAGGGTCTGTGGAGCGATCACCCTAGCACCGAGGCGTCCATAGTCCGGGCGCCTCCCTTGTCCGACACACCAAGTCCACACCGCTTCACCGAAGTCCCATCCTTGGATATCACATCTTGCTAATCTCTGCTGCAGGATTGAGGTTTCGATAGACCCCAGTTGCGATGGTTTGGGGCCACCTCTTTGTCGTCTTTTGGATGGCGTACCATTGCTCGGTGTGGTAAAGGCCGAATAGGGTTTAGAATACGAAGCTACGTCTTTATTGCTCCGCCGCTTTCCTCGTTTGGGATATTCTGGGTGGGATGAAATATTCACAGCGTGGGAGACATGAGGGGATGCGGTAGTTTTGACGCGACGACAGGCACTTCAATCCTTATTTCGACATGGGTAGACAGGCGCGTTTTTCGTGGGGTGTTCGAGACGACTAGTACGAAGTACATGATGTATTCGTTCTCTCCCAGCAGCGCAAGAACCATCTACCTGGCCCCGGTCAGCCAGGCACCCTTGACGCCCCAGCTCCCTCCAAATCACGATGATAATTGTAGTGTACTTTTCGATATGACACTGGAATACGTCCAGCGTAAGTAGCTTTGCCGCAGGCGTGCGGATTGGGAAATGGGCTGGCCGACTTGCAGCAGCTGTGCCAAGGATGCGGAAGACCAGGGCTCTTTTTTTTCTGATAAGCCCACGACAAAATAGGGTTACATTGAACCCTCACTGAGGCTGAACTCGCAACTTCTGGAGGAGGGGGTTCCAATTCTAAGAGCTCTCTTGTCTTACTTCGTCCTTCATACAGTTCTCTCTCCTTACCCTGTACATCATTTCCTTAATTTCGTGAAACAAACTTCACTCTGCTTCGTACTTGGCTCAGAGAATGTCACCCGCCAAGGTCAGGAAAGCTGCAATCTTCTTGAACCCCTCTCACCGCCGAAGAACTTGCATCGGAAACCGAGTCCGTGACACCAGCCAAGCAAGACATTGTGGCCGACTAAGTTAATAAATTGTCATCTTCACACAACATCATGGTCATGCTCTTGACGGACATTGACGGACCTCTGAGAGGTCAATGGATGGAGGTGGTCAGCCAAACACTCTGGAAGAAATTCGCCGTGCTACCCCAAACACCCTGCGAGTTCCCCGCATTCCATCCACTCCATTTCAACCGTTGGTGACACCCTTCCATGCTGGCATGACGTGGATGGATCCTGCTGTCTTGTTCCGTTTTTGTAACATCCAGCATCTCTGCTAAGATCCCAGCTACGCTAGAAGCTATTGCTGATAAGCAAACGAGGAGAACAGCGCCGTTGCTCGTTGGCCTGGCCCTATCTCCGCTGCAGCTCTTTACTCCACATTCTGCGGGGAATGAAAAGAATCCTCTTAACTGACTCGCCGTAGCTTATACGGGGCGCAATGCACCCTAATACTCCAGTTCACCCTCATTCCAATGTTATTGGTGGTTTGAGAACCCCCTTTCATCGGCTAGGTCGGACCCGGGAAGGGGCACCCATCCGGCCAACTGCATGGCATCTACAACCGACTGAAACGCTTCTCCACGTGAAAGCAAGCAACGCCTGAAAGATGTCGGAATGCAGGACCACAAATCACAACAGATCCCCCCATAGGCTTGTCCCACGGGGTAACTGGATTCAATGGCAACGCGGGGTATGCCCTCGGAGGTCTACACCGTTGCAGGACCGGTAAGCTTTGAGGCTAAAGAAGGGCCGCTTAATACGCCACTTCGCGTCCTCTATTCCTCCAAGTCTGGACCTCAACTAGTGGCCTCCTCCCACCGGTGTGCTAACAGTCCCGAGAAGCCAAAGATTTCTTCTCCGCCCCTTTTGTAAGACCTGAGTCGGGTAGTTGCATTCCTTCTCTAGAGTCTCCTGGCCATCAGAAGGGGTATAAGGGGTATAAGGGGCATCTCGCCATCTTCCTTGTTAGCTTGGTGTATGGCGTACTCCACCGCACTACAGCAACACTACAGAGACCGCGGAGTTTCTTGCTTCGAACTAGTTACTACTGTTTAAGCATATCACGCATGGACTCGTCCGGTTAGCTAGAGGCGGGGGAAACTACCTCTTACACTTGCAAGCATAGCCCTTCCCTGGAGGCTAGACCGCCTCTCGGTCCGTATTAGGGGGTCTGCAACTACCACCCTTGGGTTGCAGAGCATGATCGAGCGCACGAAGTCTTTGTGCTGTTCCCAGTGAGTTGGATAAGCACCCCGTGCTCTCCCCCAGGTGTTCATCTGGAGTAGGGGGTGGCGGGAAGCGCGAGACGCTCTGGCAATCTGAGCAGTTCGTCACCCCTTCGCGTTAAATGCGTTGGCTGGGGATTCTCATCGACAATTTCGTCTGCCTGCATAGACTGTCTGCCCCCCAAAATGACGTGCACGAGGGGTCGCCGAGATAGTCTTCACTACGAGGTAAACTCCAAGGGATGATCATTTCCGCATTCTACATCGGCCGCCTGGTAAGGGGAGTCTAATATTAGGGTGGAGGGAGGGTTTGATTTATATCTGTTTGCGGTCCGTGATCGTACGGAAGGCCTGGCATGATAAACTGGCCAAGTGGCGATGGACTTTCTCGTTATTGCTTCGAGGCTGAAGGAACCGGCTCTACGGCACGCATTCTATCTATTGGGGCCTTGAGAACAGACCCTTTCTGGTAATCTCTTCCTAGGTGCAAAGACGTTATACCATCCTGCCCGCCCCCGTGGGGAGCCAGAGTGGGGTTTCTTTCTTTCCCCAGCTGTCATGTCAAGCGCCATCAAATGAGATGTGGCAGCGAGATTTTAAGGGGGGGTTTATGTTTAGAAGCACCGCTGGAATAACTCTTCGTTTAGAAACGTGCAAAAAGAGAGCCAGAGGCCACTAAGGAGGGCCCGGGGATGCGCCATGCTTTCTCGGCCGTGTTGGGATGGATCCAAGGAGCTTGGGCGGCGGTTAGGTTTGGGTTTGTCTCCACTAGTCGGCGATGACGCTAGCGATAGCACGGATGATGAGGCTGGAGGTTGGCGGAGGGACTTTTTCTCATTTTTCATTTTTAACGGATTTTTAGAAATGGGACAGTCGTTTGATTGTGGAGATCACTGATGCCACAGCGACTCCGTCGGTTGCCCGAAGATGCTTAGCGTCCCGGGCTTTTTGAAGTGTATGATGGGCGTTATCGAGACGATGTTGGTAAGCTGGGATATACTTTGTTATTTCGTCTCAATGGGGAGTAGTATGGGGGCGAGTGGTCCATGGTCGCATACTTCATGTTCGTAATAGCTCCTCCGCCCATGCACCATTCTTCGACACATCAATGTATCATGTACACTTGAAGGGGGTATGGCACTATGAGAGGGAGTGCGAAGGGGGTTACGGACATAGTTTCTTGATAGTACTCTGATATGATCCTACGAAACAGCATCAACCTGGGGGGACTCGATACGCCGGCAGGCTTGCCTTTACCGCATCCGGAGTGTTGCGTTATGTGATTAACAAGGATGAAATAGTTTGAGGCAGGAGGAACCAAAGGGGTGCACCCGCATCGAAAGATTCGCCTCCGTGACATTGAAGTTCAATGCGATGATACAGTAGAAGCTTCCAACCGAGCAGCTTAGGCACCAGCATGGGCAATAAATGAGTGACCATTGGAGGGCTCGGGGTTGGATCAAATAGTTCATGATCGAAAGCGCCGCCGGTTTTTCCCCTTCAACACATCTTCCCGGTATGCACAGAGCCTGTCTTCAGTCTTTCACAGTACACATAATTAGTGATATTTTGTCTGCCTTTTTTCGCTTTGATTTTTAAACTTTAGTCTAGCACGTTATCCAGTAATACAGGCTGCGTACTAGACGTTGCTTACGGGGGGGGCCGGGGAACATTGGGGAAGCAAGCCTGGAGTCTGGGGTACACAGCAGACAGGGAGTAGGGGTCCTGTCTCTTACCCGTCCGTGTTCTTGTCCATGTCCGAGTGCCCTCGGAGCTCGCTTGCCGTTTTGTCTCCGGACCTTACGAGATGTGGAGTGGGAGAGGATGACTTGCGCAGGATGGAAGCGGGGGAGATAAGCACGAAATGTAGTGGCATGGGCATATGGACATCCATGTAGCACGACTTCTGTCTCCCAGCACTCTCCAGAGTTCTCTCGAGGCTGAGCGGGACCTAGAGCACGCTAGTGGTAGTGGAATAGACTATTTAGCATCCATGAAAAGGAGGATGGGATATTAGCCAAACGACCCAGTACGGAGACCTGTGCATCTCCGCGAAGTCGCGTCTCGTAGCATGCAGTAGCTAGCATAAGAAGTCGTAGTATTAGTGTCTCATCCAAAGGAGGAGACAGGCGGGGTGTAACGGGGGGTGCTTGTGTAAGCCAGTGCGTATTGTAATGTGTCCGCTTGCTTTTTATATCCGAAGAGCTTTGTTCACGCAAGTGATCCTGTCCAAGTCGCGTTGTCTGTTCAACCCTCCCTCCCGTTGCTTGGAAATGTGGCATTCTGTTGGCATCCTGGTTGGCTGGGTGGCGTTGGATTGATACCCAAGCTCCCCCCTCTTAATCTCTGGGGAGCTTCTCTCGAGATTCTCGTACATCTCCGTTTCCGGGCTGGGCAGAGGAATCCTGGGTTCTTGGTTGTGCCCACTTTAGTCGTGCTGCTCCTCGATCTCGAACCATGGTCTCTCGCCAAAGTTTCCGAGAGGAGGCTGAAGAAGGGAGGGAAACTGGTAGAGAGGAGGGGGCGTGTGCGTCAATGGAGCCTCGACCTCTCGACCTCTACCTGCATGTAATCTGCGCGACCAGACGAGAGGAGGGGAGTGTGTTGCTTCCTGGAGCTGGGCACTGGGCACTGAGCACTGACAGCAGTTGACAGTCAAGTAGCGGTACACCGACAGATAAACTCGTAATCTGGCAGTGCACAGTCTCCATTACATTGACATGGTTGATGATTTGCGCGACACTAATAAACCTGGCGTGCTATAGTGTAGCAGCTCCGCGCAGTAGCGGAGCGGGGACGTACGAGGCTGGATAAGGAAAGTGAAGATCTAAGACTGATTCTGTTTCTGCGGATATTGCTAGGGCGAATTGCTCGTATTACCAGCAGATGGGATGCATACACCCAGATTGAGAGTGGAGGATAGATGCAGACGCGGATAGTGAAGTTCCAGTTCCA
Organism: Scedosporium minutisporum; assembly: GCA_034774675.1. Taxonomy (NCBI): domain Eukaryota; kingdom Fungi; phylum Ascomycota; class Sordariomycetes; order Microascales; family Microascaceae; genus Scedosporium; species Scedosporium minutisporum. Next base: position 14,619 of record SJVG01000431.1, read on the forward strand.
GCCACAGGATCAAGGAGCACTCGAGGTCTTGGTAACAAAGGTGTACCTCATACCTCGAGTTCGAGTGGTCGGTGAGCAAAGAGGGTGTGTGAGTGGGCAAGGAAGAAGTGCAGCTGCAGTTGCATTTCTGGAAGACAAATGGCTTGATGTTCGAGTTGCTGCCGCCACTAGCCATTATTGGCTGCATTTGCATGTACGTCAATGTTTGTGGACGTACTTCGTACGTTTTGGTATGCGGGACAAGCTCGTGCGATTGGGAGAGGATGAGCTGCTTTGAAATTGTTCTTCGACCAAGACGTTTGACACTTCGTCGTGCTGTCGTACCGTACCTTCCCTCCACTGCCTTACGAAGTACCGTGGACGCGTGGGACGGACACGGTGCGTGCTCCAGGAGCAGGAGCAGGAGCATGAGCAGGAGCTAGGAATTTACAGTAGCAGCGACCGACCTCGCGCCCCCTGCACTTGCAGTTTCTCGACTCTTTTGCCTGACATGTGAAATCTGCCAAAGTCGCTGTTGCTCGACTCGTTTGCCCGGGTTATTAATAATTCAGCACCTTCACGAATCCTGCGTGGTTCAATCAAGAAGTTGCAATTGTGCCCTGCCAACATCCCACACCACCAGCAATTCAATGCTTACTTCGTAGATACAAAAAGAGTACCACACAGGTCTACTTGTAATTTTAGGTCTTTTTTCGTCCTCGTCAATTTTGCTATTTCCAGAATTTTGTGCCTTTTGGGTTTTCCGTGTTGAGATGGATGCGTCCATCAGGGGTTCCTTTCTTTGATCCCCTCCCTCCTAAATGCCCCTCCATGGATATTGTGGTAGGCTAAACCCCACCTCCACTTCGGAGCTTCGCGAAGTGCGAGCTGGGATGCGCTGATCTCTGACGGGCTTGGACTAACTTTAGTTTAGTCTCCTTGGCTATCGCAGTGTAGTTTACGAAGTAGCATGCATTGAGTATGGGTGATGAACGGTGGCCAGGGGCGCGATGGTAGTGGACACAAAACTTCACATAGTTCTAGGGTTTGGGGGCGCGGTGGGTTCATGTCTACACTAAATAATGGGGTGGTGGGGAAGGGGGCGGAAAGCCTGGCGGCTCAAGGATCGGGCGGAAATCAAGAAACGAAAGGATTTTTGGGTGGGCGCTTGGCGGGCAAAACCTTCCAACGATCTCTCGAGGGTTACAGGAACCTTCTTGAGATGGCGAGAGATCTTGGAAATGATGGTGTGGTGTTGTGGTGGGCGTGGGGAGAGTTGTGGTGGCTGTTGGTCTATTCTTTTTTTCCACCAGGCACACCTCTTGAAGATGGTTCAACTATTTCAAGGAAGAAATGGGGACGACGAGACAAGAGGCGATTCTTTTGATCTGACAAGTGAAGCCGGTCCTCCCTGATGAGCCGCCACCGGACAGATACAAGAACCGAAGTGGCGATCCTTCAATGTTGTATGGGAGGGCGGATGGTCTTGTCGGCTAGCGGTGAGCTTGATGGAGTGGATTATGCATTTGATCTAGTCTCACCGCCATCGATCGATATGCACACGCAATCAACTTGGAGCTCTCCGAGGCTGAGCAATTATTCTCTCCGGACAGAAATATTTTAGCTAGTACCGAACGGGAGTTTGCGACGCTCATAATTTCATCTTCAACTTTTTGGAGAATAAATTGGGGGAAAATAGAGCAGTGGGGGGCCTTAGTGGGGGAGTTTAAATTTATACAAGAGGCTCAGAGAGCCACGAAGCAACTCAATTGGGGAGCTAGAGATCATGCAAAAAACTTCATGATGTGAGATATGAAACCTTCGTAGGATGCGGATATTGGGTTGCAGCGTTAGTGTTGCGGTAAGAGAGGGGAAAACGGGAATCACCCACCATTGCAGCATCGCAGTGTAGTATTACACTACGGCACGTTTTTTGGCCTGGTCTGGCCTGGCCAGGCAAGCCTTGATAGATGAACTATGCCCCAGTTGGTCTCCAAAAACGGCTCAAAGTTCGGATGTGTCTTTGATGCAGAAGATGAAGCAGGGCTGCGGAGCCAGCTATGGATTGCCGTTCGCAATCCTACCATCGTGTTGAGAACATTAAAAGGCCGAAGGCTGATCCGATTCTGGCGCCGGGGCGTGCCGTAACCGGTGCTGGTGCTCTTTCCAATTCACATCTACACGTCAAGTACAGAGACAGTCCTCAATGTTACTGTACACCACATCTGGTCAGGCCTGGCTAAGAACCCGTTAATTTAGACGTGCAGTTCCGCAGAGGAGGAGCTCGTTATCTTGCCTGCTGTGATACGGAAACGCTTGCACGCATATCTCGGAGAGCACCACGACCCAATAGCGCGTAGGCAGTAACAAGGCTCCGCACACCACTACGAAGTCGAGGGGTATTAATAGTTGTAACGTCTTTGGTGTTACACTTCCTCCTCCATCAGGGTAGAAGGCACAAGCCGCGGCATAGGGGCAGCGGCGCGGCATATGTACTCGGCCTCTCGGGGACCGGTGAGGGTCAAGATGGTGGTCTGGACAAATTGCCCAATACTCGCAACACTACAGATTCAATACACCGCGACAATGGTATCATTTATTAGAGCGATGAAGAGAGAGGGAGAGGCAGAGAGAGGAAGAACAGGTCTCGGGCAAGGCCAAGAGTCTCCAATCCCCTCCATGTTACCATCTTATCTCTCCACACCTTTCCCATTCTCGCCGACCTTTCTCTCCTCTACATCACATCTTTACCACGGGTAGGGGCGGACCGGATGTATTACTTCCTGCCGCGTTTTCCGTCCATTTATTGACCTTCTAGGTTTGGACGAAGAGTTCTCAAGTACACAGCCTTACACCCTCCTGGATCCCGATAGCAGGAAATAAAGGCCTTGATCGGTGTAAGGTACGGTCACGGATATTCGGAATGCGGAAATATAACTTCATCCCCTAGACTTACTCATCTGCGCGTTTTGGAAAGCGGGCTCCGGACAGAGCACCCCCGGGGCTCGGAACTCAGGTTCATGCCACCAGCCGTAAGACTGCTTCGTAAACGCCGATGACCGCAGGGGTGGACAATAGGGGCAAGGGGGATGGGAACTCGACTGGAGCTAAGAAATTAAAACCACCTGGAGTGGAGCATGTACGAGATAGCCCAGGGGGGCTGAACATCGCCAGAATCGCGCGATGATCGAGGTTTTGACCTCCGAAGGCGCTGGATTGCGGGGCCGACCAAGACGGGACGAACTCCTCGTCTTGGTCTCTTTTTTCGAATCATGCGAAGTCACCTTTATGTTGATTCACACTGCGGTGATTGCGAATTTTGCTCGCCTAAGATGCGAGTGTTACCTCTTGTCTCTACATGTACGCTCCGAGTCTCTCTGACACCCGAGTTTCCTCAATCGGCAGGAGAAGGTCGGGGTCCCCCTCCTCTCGCTCGGAGAGTTTCCTCCGAAATCGAAATCCTATCATTCCTGCCTGCCGCTGTAGTTTAGGTTAACCAGCGCCGAATCGTACGAAGGAGTGTTCCCTTGCCGAATGGGCGCGGGGAAGGTGCAAACGTGCGACGGGCCCTCGGGTGTTGATACAGCGCCGGCCGACAAAGCTATGACGTCTCTGGATCGATCGATCGTGTTCTCATCGCTCGCCCACGGAGAGCTACGGCATTTTGATAGCTGCAAAGAGCAAGCATAGCATAGCAGCCAGAATCTCCTCGTCTCTTCCCTCGCTTCTCACGGAAGGCTTGTTCTTGACTCCTCTATAAGATACCGAAACCCCGTTATCTCCACCTATCTGTTGCTCCTCACTCTCGTAGAACACACTCATTTACACACCGCTTGGCGATCCGGGTTTCGTCCTGTGATGCCTGATGTTGTATGGTTCTTTTTGATATCTTTTGGGTATCATTTCCCCCTCTCTCGATGTCTTGTGCTTCCGAAAGACTCTAGAATTACCCTTTTCCTGGAAATATGACGACAGGTTCCTCCCGTGATCGGTCATTCTATTCCTGCAGAGGGGCTTTCCTTTCTCGTACCACCCAAGACCGTCCCTTGCGTCCCCTGCTGGTCAGTAGACGGGTATGCACATCCGCAAGGGTAGTTCTTGGCTAGGCTCTTCGCCTATTGGATTGGGCTCCGGACTTGGAGAACGTTGGTCTCGGATAAGTACTGAAATCTTGGTTTTGTTTGCTGTGGAATCCCGGCGTGGAGTACCGCTCATCTCGAGCTCATTTGCTTGACCCTCGACGCGGAGGGGGCGTGTGTAACGAATATTTCTCCGGAAATTGACCAAAACAGTCTGACAGGAGCCATCGAATACTCTTTGGAGAACGTCGAGAGCCCGGTGCTGGGTCTCAATTGCATGTCTTTTGGGTATCACAACCCTGAAGATGCTTCATTCTAGCCAGAGAACATCACAAAAGACAATGCGAATGAAGGAGCACTGCCTGTTGACGAGACATCCCCATATCCCAGTCGTTACTTCGTTTACTCGCAGGTTCCAACATGCCGCATGTGGCCTCTATCTCTGTGTCTTTCTCCATTTCTGTTCCGACAGATATTCCAAGTGATGACGGTACTACCGAGGCTAGAAGTGTTGGCCTCCAGTTCTGACAGCAGTCAGTAGTTACAATAATTGCAAGTAACGATAGTTAGTAGGCATAATGAGAAGGGTTGATAGTCATTCTCTATCTACATGTCTACATTGGAACTGCCGTCCCTTACGTACTGCCATGGATAGTTGAGCTATTGGGCAGTTCCGCTACGGTGAGTTGTAGTCGTCGTGAGAACCGGCGTTCTGGTTCCTTCTCAAAACAATTTCCATCTTGCTAACTAGTGGAGAGGCGAGTTTTGTGAAGTTGTTCCAAGCATCCGCCGCCATGGTTGTTTGATTCAAGTCCTTCTCTGAAAAGTCCTAAACTTCCAACCTCCTGGAGCTATTGGAGCCAATACATCGCCTTTCCGCTGGCGTCCTTGAGAGAATCATTCCCCGATTCCTCGCTTTTTGCTGTCTTCGTTCCCCAGTCAGTATCTATAAGCCTGTTATACAGGTCACATGGCTAACTCTGGGGGTTGCGAAGGAGTAGCTTCCCCAGTCCCCATTCTGGCGTCTAACCATGGGAGAACTTCCCAGGATGCTGTGTTAGAAAAGATCAATATTGCTTTGGAGACATTGGTCTTGTCGAGCGTGTGTCATCTTCTCAGCAAGAACAAATGGTACAGCCCTGTGGAGAGGGCCTTGGTAGCTTCTCTACCCTTACGCTGAGATTTGGAGAGCCTCGTCTGATAGTCTAGGCTTTGGGAAGGTACCAACTGATACTTCATGTTCTCCAAGATTTTATAGTGTCCCATCTGAGAAGGTAAATCTGGGGGGCACAAGTGCTGTTCATGTAGGGCTCTTTCCTTCCTAAGCAAGATATCTCACCCAAGACAATGGTGCCTTCTACTCTAATACAATAACATCGTCGGGAGGAAACACCTCACTTTGTTCTTTCCTGGAAAGTATGTTGTCAGGGCATGAAGGGGTTGGGACTCTCTTGGACTGGGTTATCAGTTTATCGTTTATCGTTTCTATGCCTTCGTCTAGAGTTAAGAGTCAGATCTTCTCTCCCTCTTTCAATCACCTAACGTTTCCTGTTGATCATTGATCTTCTCTCCCTTTCTCGATCTTTCAATCGTTTCCTATTGATGAAATGTTAATTATTATCGTCACGATATAATCAAAGCGATATCAATGGCTTAGCGACATCAATGCAAACAGCGCAAGAAGGACCCCTAAATGCCGAAGGGTCGACCACAACGACGACTAGGAATGGCTGAAGCCTATGTCAATGGTCTTCGAAAACCTCCTCGCAGAGACCTCTCACCAAGCCGGACCCCCTGGCGAACTTACATCCTGGATGCAGCAGTTCTTTTGCGAGCTGCCGAAGATTACAAGAATGGCTATGCGCGGGTTGGAGCGGACATCCCCGATCTTCTGATCCAGGGGGCACAATTTGTCATGAGGGCCCTGCCATAGGACACACGATGGGACGTTAGAAAGGCGGCCCTTGACGTTAATGTTGATCCCGCCCTATGTTGTTTGGGGTCCATCTTAGGCGGATATCCACGGGTGTGGCAAAGGCAAGGCGGAAAGGCCGATTTTGCATCAAGACTCTAGTTCTAATGGTAAATGCCCTGTCGCTTTGCATACTACAACGGCAGCCATCGAGCTGTGGAGGATCGCCAAAAAAATGTGCAGGGAAGTATGCGAAAACCAGGCCAACCAAATCTTGCCGCTTGTCAATCGACCATGTAAGGAGATCTCTTCCCATTTGAATGCCGAGGGACTAACACTTTCTAAGTGTGATGGGTTGGTTAGACTTGATTCGGTGTTGAACGGCGTGGTGGTGCAGCGAATAGTGGAAGATTTCTAGAAGATTTGCAAGGAGACGATGAAGGCCGGGCCAAGCACACACCGCCTCTCGCCAGACTACTTTTCAAGGAGGGCCACAGACAAGCAACTATAGCGCGGAGAGCCACTCGCTTAGTGTAGGCCAGGAGAGGTCCCTCACTATCCGTGTGGCATGTCAAAAACTATGTCAAGAGGGTTACTTTGGGCCTCCTCGAGGCGGCTGGGAAGTGAATGGCGATGTTCACTCCTTGTCGGGGTATTTGTTCGGCTCCATCAAGTTTTAACCTTTCAACGCCTTCCTTCGAGTCAATCAGAGTCTTGATTTGGAGGCTAATGCTCCTTTAAAATATACTTAAGAAAAGGGTTAGTTATCTCCCATCGAAGCAAGTGTTGTACTAACTTCAAAAGGCGATGAAATCAGACTCTGCAACCTGTACGTGGTATCGCCTACGAACCTGAAGAAGATCCTCGGATCCTCTCCAGAGCCAATGCAGAGACGCAAACTGGGGGTGAGGTGTTGGAGGTACATGTGGGCTTCAAGGACTGGGAGGTAGGTAACGGAACCGACCCCATGGCTGACCTGAGAGCGATGTGAGGCTAACGAATATGATGGCAGCTTGCGGGATTCGCGCACCGGACCTTGCATGATTGACTGAGCATCGGAACTTTCGTCCAAGAGTCGTAAGATTGCAACTCCAACTTCAGTATTCTATCGGATGACGGCAAATTGCGAGCTCTCGCCGGTTCCACTCCCGTCTCTTGCAGCAGCTTCCGACAGCAATGACGACACGAAATTTCGTCGCTGTCCGAGTTGCGTTGGTTAATCCATTCACACCCTTTTCGCTCCTCGGGGATTCATCTGCAGGGGATGAGACTCAAAGATGAAAGAGCCGCAATTCCTAGTGCTAGATTGTTAGAGCCACTGTCGAACGATACTTTAGTCTTCAGCGTCCTGACTATATGGTCTTCCAAAGGGCGCGGCCCCCTATTGTCCTCCGGCCTCGTCATGATCTTCTCCAAAAGGCCTTCGCTGTCGCTCTCAGAGTCGAATAGTTCGTGATCACCCCAGTCGGCGTCTTCAAGTTCCGGTAATCCTCGCGCTTGTCGTTGGCGAACAATTCCGCCTCATCCTTTATGCGCGCGTACTCGGTGAGGGCCCTCCGCGGCTCGGGACCCTAGGCAACACCTAGACTACACTCGCGCATAGTACAGTCTCTCGTCATCCTCCTACTTTCGAGCGAATTCATCGGATCGAAAAGTCTAAGGACTATGTCGCCTTCAGGAAACAAGGGCCGCAGCGCCTTCGGAGCATGGACGATGCGCACGAGGAGAGCGGTGAGCTCTCTGCCCGTTGAAAGTGTCTTGCTGACTCGGACCTTGAGCTGGCCCCCTTTGGTTTTCAGATGGATGATTTTCCCTTCTGGGTGGAAATTGGGTCGGAGGTCACGGAAGTCTTGTTCTCGTTTGCGGTATTCGAGCTCTTCTTTGGTCCATTTATAGTCGTCCATATTTTCGGGGTTATCTTTTATTCAACGCTATGGGGGATTTCAGGCGGGAGGCGGTCAAAGAAACGGAACAGCGGGTTGGTATTAGGTAGAGCAAACGGTGATTGTTTGATTGATGCTTGAAGCATGTTTACCGCCGTTGTCCTGGAGCGGGCATCATGTGGATTTATATAGATGTGTTGGTGATGGCCCATCTCCGATTTGCACATGCACTCTTTGCTAGCCGCCTTTATAAAACGAAAAATGATAATAGTGCTGAACATTTAGGCTCTAGTTCTGGAAAGCTATGCTTAGCTGCTATGGTCCACGGAGTGTGACGGTTTCATGGCTCATGTTTGGATCTGGTGTGAGCGGAACCTAGCTTCCTCATGATAGATGCATGAATGGAAAGATTGAAGTTCAACAACTTCGACATTGAGCCAGTCTTTGGTCCATTCCATAAGATTTAGGGAACTGTAATAAGTACAAGGCTTGATTGAGCTTATGGTTCATGTTGAGTTGTGGCATTTTCACTTAACTGTCCTATCAAGCTGTCCTATCAACATGTCAATGGCAACTGGTTCTCGGGATCAAGGCCTTTATCTCCATTAATACATTGAGGCGATGAATGGGGGTGGTTGGGAGAGTGGACAGAGTTAATGGCTGATTGCCCATGTGCTTCTTGTCCAAGGTCTGTCGGTTGTCAGCTGTCAACCAATGAGACCAGACAGGTGGACAAGTTCCCACCGTGCTGACACCTGTTCGTTTATGTTGGATTCCTTCCAACAGGCTGCATCCAAAAGAGAGTTGGAACTGAGCTTGGGCTTGGGTGAGGTGAGGGGGACATGGATCCGAGCTCCTTCGAGCTTCGTACTTCGTATGCCGCATCCCCGCCGAGGCACACTCATTGTGATACGGCCAAGCCACGCCGACATTCATTTCGTCCTTTCTTTTTTATCGCATGGCACGAATGCCTTCTTGATCTCCATCTCTAAATCTCTCTCTCTATAATAACTAGCCCAAGCCTGTCACTCGCCATGCCACCGTTTTACCCTTTCCGCCCCACTCAGGCGCCGCAACCGGTCCCTAGCAAACGCCCAGATAGCGCCCAGACATCGGCCCCAATCGAAGCTACGGAGAGCGACGTCACCACGCGGCGCTACTTCTCTAACGCAAGCGGCCGCCGCGTCAACACGACCTGCGTCGTCCTCGAGACGCTGCACTACCAATATCCCGACCTACACATCGTAATCTGCCCCGAATTCGGATGCAATCTACTCGCCTTCGCCACAGCTGGGCACGCACGAGCCGAGCTCCTCGACAACGAGGCAGCGCGGTTCCCGGAGTCGCTCAAGTCGAAAATCTACGTCCCTTCGCAGCGCCGGCTCGATGACGAGGATGGGCGCCTCATCACGCGGGTGGACTGGGGCAAGTTTGCCTACGAATGGGGCGATGACAAGTTCATCGTGTACCTGGCCGACGGGCGGGACGGCATGACGTCGTATCCCGAGATTCGCAACTTTTACGTGCTCGCGAGGGAGAAGGGGAGGGCGGAGGCGTTGATTACGGCGGCGGGGAGGTGGAGTAGTGAGTTGCAGGAGGAGGTGTGGGTTTTTGATCAGGGGAATTGGGAGAAGAGTAGGGAGCTGTTTGAGAGTGTGATGAAGTCGTCGTGGGATAATGTGATTTTGGACAAGGAGATGAAGGATGCTATTATTTCGGATCACTTGACCTTTTTTGAGTCGAGGGAGTCGTATCAGAAGCTCCGCGTGCCGTGGAAGAGGGGGTTGTTGTATCATGGGCCGCCGGGGAATGGCAAGACGATTTCTATCAAGGCCACTATGAAGATGCTGTGGGAGCTGAAGAAGCCCGTCGTAACGCTGTACGTCCGGTCTCTCTCATCAGTGAGTTTTCTCCCCGTTCCATTACCTCTCGTCTCATAGTGGGAGAAGTTTCGCTAACGAGTACACTTTATCAGTGGGGAGGCCCGGAATACAGCATCCAATCTATCTTTGCAAAGGCGAGGCAACTTGCACCATGCTATCTCGTCTTCGAAGACATCGACACGCTCATTACGCCGTTTGTGCGAAGCTACTTCCTGAACGAGGTGGATGGACTTAAGAGCAACGATGGTATCTTTATGGTTGGCAGCACAAACCACCTGGACCAGTTGGACCCGGGTATCTCGGTGAGTGTCTCATCTCTCTTTCCTTTTTATGATACGGAGAATTACCTCCACTCTATCCTTATTAGTCCTTTGTTTTCGTTCTTTTTAAACCAACAGAGTCATGCATTAGAAACGACCCTCGCGGTTCGACCGCAAGTACTTCTTCCCCGATCCTGATTTCAAGCAGCGCGTAGCCTACTGCCACTTCTGGCAGCACAAGCTCGCCAACAACAAGGAAATCGAGTTCCCCGACGCCCTGTGTGATGCCATTGCCGACATTACAGAGGACTTTAGCTTTGCCTACATGCAGGAAGCCTTTGTCGCGGCTCTGCTGGCTATTGCCCGGGGAGACAAGGAAGGAGCGGCTGTGGCTAATGTTAATACTGCCACGACAGAGGATGACTCCCGTAGCACGGCAAGCATGGGTGGCGTCACGATCACCGAAGACTTGGACGACGGGTGGGTAGGGATTGCGACGGTTGACCATCAGGAGTTGGAGGGGTTGGCGCTGTGGGTGGAGATTAAGAAGCAGATTGAGATTCTGCGCGAGGGTATGGAGGAGACGGCATGATGAGATGACATTTTTGAGCTTGTATTATTTTCTTTGTTCTTGATATTGGGCTTTTTGGGACGGTTCGGGTACCGCATGTTCTGCAAAGAAGTTTATTTTCTTTTCTTTTCCTTTTGTCTCTTTCTTTTCTAGCCCCTATTTTTCTACGTACAGTCTAGGACTTAATCGAGGGCGGGAGATGGACGCCATGTTTCATGCTCTTATCGTTAGCAGCATTCACCTCTCCTTCCGAAACGCACATGGCCAAGATTTCTGACTGGCTAGTGGATCAACCGAGATCAACGGATCCCCCGGCTCGGCCAGATGCAATGGGAAACGACAAGGAGATCAGCCCACTCTGCGAGAACGCGAAACTCACAGACACGGGAATGGTAACCGGGTGTTCACCCGGTTCTATGGATTTTCAACTCATCGAGGCCAAGAGAAAAAAAAGAGAGGATCACCCACCTAAGAGGAAGGTGAGGAAGTAATTCTAAGATTTATCGTTGGCGAGGCATCGATGTTTCCTAATAATACTACTGCTACATAGAAGGCGGAGATGGGAGACTTGGCTTCCTTGGCAATTCAAGAGGACAGCGGTCTCGACTGGCTAGAGATCCGGACTAAAACCATCAGATGGAGAATTCGCATGAATAGGGGATGCAGGGATGTCGCAGCGTGAATGAACTGTGCGTCGACCCACCTGGTTAAGGGATGGTCGTCGTATCGTCAAGGCTGTGTAGATCTGAGACGACGCAGTGAGGGAGGCTGATTGATGCATGAACGAAGGGATGAAGAGGGAGGCGATATTGCCAGTTGCCAACTACTGGCGGACTGGCACACACAACGTTGGTTGGCACTTGGCAAGACCCGAGACACTGGGGTCTCCCAGGCAAGAGGCATTTCTGCATGTACGATAAGCCTCCTTTCTACCCTCAGTATGAAAAGAAAGAAGGGACATGAGGAATTCACATTAGTCTTTCGACAGAACCCATGTGTCAACGTTTCATTTCCTTCGCAGACAGGAAAAATGAAGGCCGCCTGCCTGGTCGAAGGTGGTACTGCAAAGGGTCTGTGTGTTTCAGATGTGTAGTCTGGAACACGGTCGAGAGCCGTGGTGGGCCAACAGAGTCGGGAAATTTTTTTGAGAGACCAAAGAGTTCTTAATGGATCAATGTGTTGCTGTGCTGTTTGTAATTGTAAAGTACGAGGTGTTATGAAGAGCTGAAGGTCGTGCAGGAAGCAAGGGTTGACGCGAGCAATCTTTATATTGTATGCTTAGACCCAGGAATGATGACTTGCGAGGAGGTTAAGAAGGGCGACGACTGGGGCGATAGCTTGGGTATCAATCAACACAAAGTAGTGTGTCGAATCTTGCATTTTGACAGGCGCCATAGCGACAAGACTAAAACTTAAAACAGCATCCATATTAAATGTCTAAGTCGTAATCATAATAACAATTCCCTGAGAGAACTTTGAAGCAGGACTTGGAAGGCTTGGGCTCCACGCAGACCCACTCATGACGGCACTTGACGGTGGAGGCTTCAGTGTTCCTCAGCGTTCCTCCTCCAGCGTTGCTTCAAGATCAATTGATGCATCAAGTGGCGCCTTGCTCCCCGTCAGGGACAGAACCTTAATTTCTCCATACTTCGGACTACTATCACTACGCAGGGAATACGAAGCAAAATATGCTAATAATTACTTCTTCTTTTTTTCAAAGAAACCCCCGGTCCCGCCGTCCCGAAACCTGCGACAAAGTTAAGACGGCCACGACAAAAGAGACAAGGCCCCATCAGCCGAGTCTGGTCTTTGTGGGTCGATCCAGGCCTCACCACCCCGGCAATCTGAAGCACATCCTGGCCCGGAAATGCTGGACGGGGCAATGCGCACTGCTGCGTTGCTGCGTTGCCCCGCGGAACCCTCAATCTTCCCAGGATGCTATGTTTGGGTGTCTTGGCGGGGGGTTGCTCCCTTCGCTTGTTCTTCCCGACTGTGGTCAAAGGGTGTTGCTTGGTTCCTGGAATCTAGACCGTTCTTTTTACGTGCTGTATTGTATTTTATCTCTTCCTTGAGAGTCGCACCGTTCTCGTGACTGGATCGCCGGATCGTCGTCGAGGAGGTTCGAAATATACTGACTTGCGCTCAATCGCTCAATCATCGTGCATCCTCGGACTATTGAACCACGCCATCACGGCCTCGAGTGCGGTCAAGGATTCTCAAGGATTCTCAAGGATTCTCAAGAATCCGGTCCTTTGGCCTGTGTCTCGTCTTGCATCCCGAATTCACCATTCGTCCGTCGTACGGTTAGCTCTTCCCCACCAGGTCACACCCCCTGTCCCTGTCCCTTCAAGAGAAGCACACCCGACGCTACCACTTCCAAAGTGCTACGGGAGAGGCTTGGCTCGTCCAGTCTGGCGGTGGTTGGATGCTTCTGCGTCGACGTTTAAGCGCCCGACCTCCCCCTATCACATCGCAGAGTCTCCCTTCCTGCTCCCCCAACAGCGAATCCGCTTGTCCCGCCCAGCGATTTTTTCTTTACCTTTTCGGCCTGGTCGCTTCGGTTGCTGAGGGTTGCTTCTATTCTCGTCACCTTGCACATTATTGGAAAAGCCCATTCCCGCCGCTTTTTCCTCTTTTAACCTTGCAGGTTCAAGTCGTGCTTTTTCTTGGAAGTCTGCAGGTCGGATTTTGTCTTTCTTTCTTTCTTCCTCAAATCTCTCCCTTTCTTCTCTCCTTGCAGCGCAGCGGGTCTCCCTTACCATTTTCCGCAAATTTCCTTCATTATTCGTTACTGTTGTCTTAATCAGAGGGATCTGGGTCTACTAGGACGGTGGATCGTCATCGCGAGTTTGCTGGTCGACCGAGTTGATTATACCCGCCCCGATTCAATTAACACTGCCACTTACTTCCCTCGCTCGCCTTTCCCGGTTCGCTCACCAACAAAATCGGAATTGATTCAACAACCTTCCCTCGATTTCTGACTGATTTTCTTGGTTAATCTCTATCGCCGCGGTTTTCCGCCTCGGGCAACCGAGAGCTCGCTCAGTCAAGATGGCTGGCGACCTCACCTATATGCAGCTGCTCAAGAAGCAGTTCACTGTTTCCAAGCTCGCATTCCATATCCTCTTTTGGGGGATGCACTGGGGCTTCTTTGCCTTTGGATGGTGAGTTTTCAAGACCGACTCATTCCTACTGTCGGGTTCTACCCATTGTTCCATTGTTGGTTTATCTCTTGTCGCGCACTTGTCAACTTACACGGGGGCCTATTAATCTAGGTGGAAGCAAGCAGCCGATCCGCGCCTCGCTCCTCTCAACCTCCTGCAGCACTCAGTATGGATTTCTCGTGGCGCCGGTCTCGTCCTCACCATCGATGGCACTCTGATCCTTCTCCCCGTCTGCCGAACTATTATGCGATGGATCCGACCCAAGATCCGGTGGCTGCCGCTTGACGAGAACATCTGGTTCCATCGCCAGGTCGCCTACTCGATGCTTTTCTTTACCGCCGTCCACACCGCTGGTCACTACGTCAACTTTTACAATGTCGAACGGACCCAGCTCCGCCCGGCCCTCGCTGTCCAGATCCACTACATGGACGCTGGCGGCGTCACCGGCCATGTCATGCTCCTGTGCATGCTCTTCATGTACACTACCGCCCACGCTAAGATCCGCCAACAGTCCTTCGAGACCTTCTGGTATACCCACCATCTCTTCATCCCCTTCATGCTGGGTCTCTACACCCATGCGACGGGCTGTTTCGTGCGAGACACCGCGCTTCCCGTGTCGCCCTTCGCAGGTAAGGAGTTTTGGGACCACTGCCTCGGCTACTTGGGTTGGCGATGGGAGCTCTTCGCCGGCGGCTTCTACCTGATCGAGCGCATTTACCGCGAGGTCCGTGCCGCGCGCGATACCAAGATCACCCGTGTTGTGCGCCACCCTTACGACGTCGTCGAGATCCAGTTCGAGAAGCCCTCCTTCCGCTACAAGGCCGGCCAGTGGCTCTTCCTCCAGGTGCCCTCCATTTCGCGCTACCAGTGGCACCCCTTCACCATCACCTCATGTCCCTACGACCCTTATGTGTCCGTCCACATTCGCCAGGTCGGTGACTTTACCCGCATGCTCGGAGACGCCGTCGGTGCCGGTGCCGCGCAGGCGAAGCTCTACGAAGACGACATCGACCCCAACGCCATGTACGAAGTCGCCCTACAAAACGGCGAAGAAATGCCCGCCCTCCGCATCGACGGTCCCTACGGAGCGCCCGCCGAAGACGTCTTCGAGAACGAAATCGCCGTGCTCATCGGCACCGGAATCGGCGTGACGCCGTGGGCCTCTATCCTCAAGAACATCTGGCACCTCCGCAACGGGCCCAACCCGCCCACGCGCCTCCGCCGCGTCGAGTTCATCTGGGTGTGCAAGGACACGACGTCCTTCGAGTGGTTCCACGCGCTGCTGTCCTCGCTCGAGAGGCAGAGCAGCGAGGACGCGCGGCTCCCCGGCGGGTCGCCCGACGAGTTCTTGAGGATCCATACGTACTTGACGCAGAAGCTAGATATCAACACGGCGCAGAACATTGTGTTGAATTCGGTGGGTGCGGATATGGATCCGTTGACGGAGCTGAAGTCGAGGACGAACTTTGGCAGGCCGAATTTTAAGAGGATTTTTGAGGCGATGAGGGAGGGGATTGTGGATAGGTCGTATCTTGGTGGATTGGATGGGAGTGCGCAGACGACTGTTGGTGTTTACTTTTGCGGACCTGCGGTTGCTGGTAAGTTGTCGATCCCGAACGTATGTGCCCATGAGTGTGATGCTAATGGCTCCCAACAGCTCGAAGTATACATCAGGCTTGCAAGGAGGTCAACACTCCCGATGTCAAGTTTAGGTTCTGGAAGGAGCACTTTTAAACGAATTTGCTCTTTCGATTCCGGATTTTACGCTCGATTTATTTTCTCACGGCCTACCTACTTCTGTTTTGAGTGATATAGACTATGCGAAGCAGATTCGGCTTGTAATAAGGCGATTGTCGAGAGGACGTTGCTTGACATTACGGAGCTCACAATATCATCTGAGATATCCAAGGGTAACCTTTTTCGGGAGGACGGCGTTTTTCTATTTGAGATTTTCTTGTGTATATTCTACTGTATTTAGCGGTATTTTTTTTTGGCCTTTTCCGATAGGATTAGGCTTTCCTTTAAGAAACAGACATTATATATTCATGATGCACGAAACGCAGGGTTGATGATAAGATGGTGAGATCTATGGATGTATTGAGAGAGCTGAGGGTTCACGGAGTCAACATCCTGGTGTGGACTCGCCTTGAATTGTCACTCTTGGCTTGGTGACTGCCGTCTTAATCTCATATTGATCTGTCTGAACGTAGGAGAGAAGATCTCCGGAATTAAATCGGCCCGAAACTCAGAACCTTGGGGTAGAGTTCGGAAAGGAGTCCACGATGCGTGTTACCCACCCAC
>SJVG01000432.1:0-30614 GCA_034774675.1 Scedosporium minutisporum
GGGGGGGGGGGGCTAATTTATATAGCCTCCCCGGCAACGGGCCAACGGACACCTGCTATCCGCTTCCATTTTCACGTCGCGTCTTGCGACTAACATATACAGACCAATGATTTCCGAACACAGCACCCCCACCCCACAACAACTATCCTTTCCTTTCCTCATCCACTGCACTGCATGCATGATTCGTCACCAGCCAAACTGACGCATCCTGGGCTGTAGGCGTAGAGCTAAGCACGAGATTCGCAGATATATCATATGTACAGGGGAGTAGGTACTGTTAGCTTTGCCATTTCAACCGTCATCCCGAGTCTGCACAAGTGTGCAAGGTGGAGTGCCCTTCTTCTGAGAAAAGTGATAGATAATAATGGGGCCTGGCCCCAGTGTACCTCCGTCTACCCCAGCTCTGAGTGTGCCATCTCTTGCTTTCCAGTTACATGGTTCTCCACATTCGCTTGACCTGCACGAGTCCTCTGGCGTCAACGGAACCAGGAGCCGAACTGCAGAGATTCTCTCGCAGGCTGAGGAGAGGTACCGTCTTCCAACCACCAATGAAGTAGAGACCTTAACCGAAACGGAGGTAGACAAGCTCATTCGCGGAGTGCAGGAGCAGGAAAACCTCCGCCGGAACTATCTTGAAGCGTGTCGATAAGGAATCATTCCGGCCTTCGATCCTTTCGAACATGACGGACATCAGACCTCTAGTTGGGGCGAACCTGCTTCTAAGAAGGCTCAGCACCATCATCCGGCATTGTCGGCTATGAGCGGACAGATGAAGGGAGCTGAGTATAAGGGCAGCAGTTGGTCGGATATGAACTCCTTTCTCTTCAAGCTCAAGGAGTACTTTGCCTTAGGAGACTTCGACGACGAGACTAAGTGCGCCCTCGCAGGAGTCTGCCTTAAGGGTAATATCGGTCGACAGTGGACCGCCCATGTTGGCTAATCCTTTAATGCTAGCTGTGATGAAATAACGCGGGAGTAGACTGGATCAGGAACTACAACGTCGACCCTAGGTCTCGGGTCTACGATGTATGCCACAAGCTGCGACGATTTGTCCGAAGGGACAACCAGCGGTTTGATAATTATTTCAAGAGATTTCAAGCGACTATAGCAGAGCTGCCGTATGAGCTCCCAGAGAGCTTTGTCGCATGCTTGCACTGGACTCAAGCCAGAATTGCAAACACAGGTCACCAACAGAGGTATACCACAAACGAAGAAGGAACTCATTAGTTCTGCCAAGACCGGCGTAAGCACCCGCAGTAACCAGCAGGGCCTCTACCTCCGCCCAACCCCTCGAGGAGCGGCCTCCCAGAATCCATCGGAGCAGAAGCAGTCCGGAACTAAGGATGAAACCCTTCGAGCAGCCCCCTAACCCCCCCCAGAGACCTAGGGCTCCCCCACGTTGTTACTCGTGCGGCGAGGAAGGGCACATCCAGCCTAATTGTCCGAAGCTTACTTGTGCCCGTTGTCATAACAAGGGCCACATGGCGAGGAACTGTCCCACAGCTGCAGGACAGCCCACGTACCCTAACAACATCCCTTCAAATTCTAGTGGCGGCCCCGGAGTTGGTGCGGCTGGTCCCTAAGACGCCAAGCTGACGGTTCCCAGTGTGCACACTCGGCGTGGGTCTGGGCTGAGGGCATTCCAGTCTCCCGCAGCAGCCCCTGTATGTTAGTCGTTTTCCACGCTGGTATGATCACTCTAATTATCATCTTCTAGGCTTTGTCTATGACACTGCCGTGCCACACCGCTTCCTCGTGACCTGGTCGCGGCCATGTCGTGACACTGGCCTCTGGAGACCCAAAATGCCGAAATGTCGTTGTCTACCCAGTATCGATGTGATATATACGAGAAAACGTTTGTCCGCAATAATTCACTTGTTCAACATAGAAGCACAAGATGCCACAAGGCACAGGAAGAATCAGCAACCGCCATGCTCCCGAGCGTAGCTGCAGCTATTCCCCTGACCCGATTCAAAACAATCTAAGAGATACGCAACTCGACCACCACAAAGAAAAGAAGTCCCGCTCCTCCTCAAGACGAATATACAGTACCCTAGTAGCCAAGGAGCCACCACAGCACCGAGCAGAAGCTCCACAGATAGTGAACCTTTTCAATGTATAAGTAGATACTTGTCGACCTTCCGACACAGTTCACGGCAACGCACTAACAGGACGACCACGAAGGCAGTCACTTTCTGCCCCCTTTCGCCCGACAGGCTACAGCGATAAAATCTCGTCGACTCCCCCCAGCGAGAAGACGTGGGCGTCCGTACGCTGCTGCTCCTGCCACTCCCTGGCCTTGCCACTCGCTTCCTCCTCAGCCGTTTCCCCGGTCGTCCCCTCGGCCGTCTCCTCCGTGGAATCTCCATTTTATGTGCGGGAAATCGCGCTCCGCCAGCGCGTCACTAGTTGCTGGCGAGGTGCGGCCGTCGAGGGCCATTCCGCCGTACGAGGGCAAGGACTTAGGGTGGTGGCTGTTGATGGGAGAGCGTATGAGGAAAGAGCAGCCTTTTAACACGGGAGGTGGCTCGTAGGATATTAATCAAGGTCCAGCGAGAATAGGGCTGTGTCCCCACTTTTTTATTCAACCGAGATTCTGCCGTAGGACAATTACTAAAAGAAAAAGAAGGGAAAATTTGGCTCCTTTTTAAAAGGACGAAGTCGATTGGCTGGCTCGTTTGCGCGTTGACTTGCGCTATAATGACACATATCCAACAGGGATTTGTAGCCAATGAACTCTATCCCTTCCTACCACAAGGCCATAATTGAAAATACTGCTTTCTATTTCCGGCGTGCCCCATTCTCATCCAATCCCCACCCATCGAACTCGCCGCCGCCCTGCAGTAAATATTCATACGTCTATATCCGCTAAATGTACGAAGTATACTTCGTATTTTGTCCATTATGCAGAGACCCTTCGTAGACACTCCATGCGTTGCCCAACCGGGTGTTGTAAGCCTAACATATCACTAACTCTTCCTACACTTGCATACCATGCCGTGCCCAGCCATGGCGAATCGAAGCTATAGGATTGGAATCAAAAAAACGCCCTTCCCGACCAAATTCCAAGCTCCAAAATTCGCAAGTCTAGTCCAAGATGTCTCTGCCTGATGAACCCCTCCAACCTGGACTCCCCCCTCTTGCGTTAATCCATCCAGGGAGAGACGAGAGAAGTCCCGCGGTCCCCCATCCTCTCCCCAACCTGTCTTACCATCCATGGTTTTATCTCCCCTCAGCGCTGTACTGAAGGTCGTCGAGTGCGTCAAGTCTGAGAACCCTGAAATACAAGACTGCCTTCACGACCCGGACAATGATGGTGATGAGGGTTGCGAGATAGTGCCTATTATTAAGAGAATCTTGGATGCTGTTCTGGAGGACGTTCCTATGGAGGATGCTGATGGCGAGGGCGAATCGGAGGTTCAGACATTAGAAACGATAACTTCTCTCTCCTCCATCGCCGGCGAGCTGATAGCGAACGGCCATTATTCCTCTAGAGTCAACCTACTTTAGTCTTTGGGTCAACGCAAGCCCCCGGTTATTGACCAGCACGTACCCATCCTGATGAAGGCACTTCAAAGTCGTCTTGCCCGAGAGCACGTCCAACATTACACCGCCGTTGCCGCCGCTCAGACGGCGCCACCCCGCTCTCGAGATCCCAACCCGCCGCCTTCTGGCGAGATGTCGCCATACGAGTTCGAGATCCAGACAAAGGTTATGCTGAGGGCCATCAGAACCGTTGCTTTGCGCATGGAAGTCCTCGGGGACAATAGAAGACCTTTCCTCAGCGTTCTAGCCACGCTTGTTGAAAAGTCGCACCACATTCCACTTTGCGAAGCTATCCTCGATATGGTCGAGGGTTGGGTATTCCGTTTGGAAGGGACTTGGCCTACTCCTAAAGAGAAAACCGCTGTCCTCCACAAGATGCTGTCCTTCGAACACCGTCCTGACCCTACGATGCTTACCAAGTTCTTGAAGCTCGTCATTCGCATCTACGAAGACCCCAAAGTAGCTAGAAGCGAGTTGACTGTGCGTATGGAACATGCTTTCCTTATCGGTGGGAAACCATCGAGCAGCTCAGGCCTAAGGCGATCTTACACCACTAAATGCAGCAAGGAGCAATGATATACTATACAAGGCCAGAGACTTAGGCAAACGTATCTACACTGTCGAGGAGCTTCAGCATATCCTGGATAGCCTTCTGGAGGGTGATCCATATGTCTCCGAATCTGTTATGTGTACACCCTCATCCTTGTGACCTCGGAGCCTAAGTAGTTGATTGGGCAGAGCGTCGATCAGGATGCCGCAGTGTCTAATAACCGACTGTCGTATTCGTCGCCGCTTCGGCCGTCGCCGGTTGAAGACATATTACAGAGCTCCCGCGGCCACCCATTTCCGTATCTCAGCAGCGGTTAAATCGGCTGGGATTGCTTCTGAAAGTTGAGCTTAGTGTCTTCCGGACCCGGGCTGCAGGTGTAACAGCCGAACGCCGTAGCCGGTCCGCCACGGAGAGCCTTAGACCAGTATGGCGCATTATGGGAATACGGGGCGCCGCTACGCAGGAGGAGGGGCCCGCCGCCTGATGCTCCATGAGGAGTGCAGAACTGATTGTTGCCGGACCTCTTAGAAAAACACACACACACACACACACACTGGAGAACGCACGGCGTTTCAAGGTCGATAATATTTAGAAGGTTTTGATTTAATTGTTATTAGTTAACCATATCCTCAATGGTGATAAAACGTCCCCTTGATCTAAGGTCATCCACGTCCAACACTTCAGACAGCGGAACTACATCATGCAAGCATGCCGCTCAGCCACTGGTTGTGAGAAGGACCTTCAAACTGCTTTCCTTGAGAACTTTGATAAGGTCTCCAATATACGATTCGGTTGTGCCATCGTCAAGCCAGTGAAGACCGTCAATGACGCAAACAGTATCTGGTGGCATCAGCTCGGCCAAGTCTCTGAATAAACAAATTGAGTCTGCCCAGGACTCTGTTGTCCCCTGGAGAGTTCAAAAACGAATCTCAGACAAGTTGGTCTCCGTTGTGAAGGAGAGTGGGGGCAACCCTGCCATCTGATGGAGTAGCGCTGAGACGAGAGTGATGAGACCTTCTGAAGGTGCGGTGTTGCCGGGTCTGATGACTTCGTACCGCCGAAGCTCGCAGAGGATTATCGATGGAGTCCGCAAGGAAGCATTTAAGGAAAAGACCTGAAAATCAGCATTTGCGAAGACCGGGATCTATTCTTTTAATCCTGAAGCCGTTCTATCTGAAATCCGGGAAAGAAACCGATTCGGTACACCCCCACCAGCAACACCTGAGCAAAGAAGTCCCCAGCAGCTTCACTCATCGCCCTTTAGTACACCATTGGCAAAGCAAAATAGAGTGGCAGAGCGTCTTATAGAGACCTCACAGGAGTTCTAGGACCTGATTTCACTTGCGCAATGAAGAGGTATGCCCTTGTAGGCATCAGAGGGCAGGTCGGTAACAGAATCTCATAGGAATCCATACGGACGGGAAGAGGACGGAGATCTCCACATCTCATTGGCGAGCTCGTATCATTTCCTCGATAGCACACTCTGCCAAAGGGGAACATGCCCGGTGACAGACCCTAGCTATATTGCGGAAGACTAGCTTGACGGTCTTGGCGTCAAGCTTGGGGCATTCTCCAGCCTTTGCCTTGTAGATCTCTTCGACGATAATCATATCACGGACAAAGGCTGCCTCCGTATTTACAAGCTCCCCGAGGGCTTTACCAGCTTGCCCTTGTTCTATTGACTAGCCATCAGATAGCTTACTACTATCGATAGAAAAAGTCTGTCCAGCTTGAGCACTAACTTGATCAGCTACCTTCAACCCCGACAAGCATTTGCGACGAATCAGATAGCCATCGAATACCTAGACCTGCCGTACTCGCCGCGAGGTGGCGTTCGTGGGAAATACAAGATCTGTCATGGAACTTTCAACAGTTGCTATTCAGTCGAATCTCGGGAACCTTATCCAGCGCCTCAAAATATTTTATCCCCGTTACATTGGCAAAGCTGGACCGGACCCTTCGAGGATATCAAAGATGGCTGTGGAAGAGAGAGACTTCACTAACAAGTGATGATGAGACACTTATCAAAGAAAATCGTGTGACTCTTCATTCCTACCGAACTCAAACTAACTGGTCGTCGCGCATTTCCCGCTCGCTAACCTGCTCCGTGTCACGTCACGGGAACTAGAGTGCCACATAAAAGGAATGCCGCCCGCCGCCGCCATGTCAAGTAGAACTTAGGAACAACAACATCTTTATCTTACTCTTATATTTTATATTGGCCATTCGCCCATCGCGCCTTCCGTCGCGTAACAACTGGTAGCATTGCTGCGTTCTTTCCCAGGCGCCCTTTGCTCGTCGCCGCCCTCTGCGAGCGCCCACTGTTGAAATCCTTAGAGCTTCGAAATAGGTCTTCATTGACTCTGCGGGGAGACTGAGACTATTCAAGTCGCTCCCTAGCTCTTTACTTTAGTAGGTACATGACATATACCGGGATTGGGGGTAGGTATTCGAATGGAAAAGTAGTCTATCTGGAGACAAAATCTAATTTAGGCATTAGTTCGACTATATAATGGAGCAGCATTTCTCCCACTATTTCTATTCCAAAAATGAAGCTCTTCCATATCATTCCTTTCCTCTGCTTCCCCATATTGACACCCTATTATCACCTAGTTAGTGCTCAGATAGTAGCACTTCGGCTACTTCTCGAGAATTCTAGCGCCATATCGGCATTTCCTACGGCCTGGGTCGTCCTCAAATAGATGCCAATCGACAAGTTAGGAGCGGAAGACAGGAGCCGATTGCAGATATGGATTGAAAACATAAATCTTGACTTTTACCTCCAGATTGTGAGCATAGAAGAGTGGCTCTGGGACATACCTTCTAGCCTGAAACTGACCTTATAGAAAATTGAGCTTCAGCCGAAGGCTGCGCTCAATTTCTTACTAGACAGTGATAAACCGCGTCAGGGTCAGGAGATCGCGAAAAAATCGCCGAAGACTGGAGCCGGAACCCGACCCGCTCCTACATGTTATTCTTCCTTCCAATATTCCCGCAACGACAAATGATGATTGTTAGATTATATTTTATAGCCAAGTTAGAGACCCACCATTGGTTATTCCTGAATATATGCTACGGCCTGAGCAAGCGCAAGCGGCAAGCCTTCTAGTCGGGAGGAAAGAGTTGGTAAGTTTTCCAGATCGAGATTGCCTCCTTGGAACTTTGCACGGAGCAATTAGTCTGCATTCTTTGCGTCCATGGGCTTAATCTCGATAGGGAATTTTCCCTTTTGTAGCCTTGAGCCTGCCTGTTTGTTTCTAGTGATGATAAGAATTGATCCATGTGAGCATTCTGTGATATACCGTCCGAGGTTCCCATTGTAACTGGATGTGTAGACGATATTCGGGCCAACCAGCTTGCTGAAAAAGAGCTGCGTATCGTCGGCGTTATCGATGACCATCAGCCGATAGATGCATACGACTGACGAAATCGCTCAACGTTGCTGGCATGGACCCAGAACACCGATATTTCCGGACGTATCTCTCGCAGCCTGTACACGTATTCCAGTGCAATTTGGGTTTTTCTATCTTATATTAGCAGAGCCTACAACGAGGTGAGGATAGCTTCAATTACCTAATGCCTCCAAGTCCGTGGAGCGCAGCCCTTAGGTGCCACTTGGTACTTTGCTGATTCTGCCCGTGGCCTAGCTGACTTTTTAGCTGCTCGAGGATTTCAGCGCGTCCAACAAAATCGGGATTGCGGGCGTATAGCATAAGGACTGTTCTTCCATTAGCCCAGCCTAGGAAATACTAGCATTTTACCTACATGGCGCGCTGGCCCGAAGTTCGTCACGACCATCCGCCTCATTCCGCCCGTCACGTCCTGTAGCCCTGCTAATCTCCTTTATCCACCAGCAGAGTTCGCCGCAGACCGCCAGAAATCCCGCATCGTCCGCGCTAGAGAATTTAGTCATGTCTATGTAGTTGCCGCGAATCCCGATTGGGATGTACCTAGGGAGAATGGCAGAATCCTGTAGCACGACCTGGCTAGCTAGTTAATCAAACCTGCATTATAGAAACATACTATCAGACTCACCTAGCCGACGCCTAGCATAGGCAGCTCCTCGAAGAAGCAACTAATCTCAATCAACTGTCCGTCTTTGCCGCGCGCCCGGACTATAGCGTGGAATCCGTCTTGAATCCGTGCAAGCACTTCCGAATCCCGTTTTAAGACTGCTACGATTTCGGTATTTGTCTACTTAATGGTATCTATTTTTCTAGAGAGCAGCTCGGCCCATCGTGCTAGCCCAGCACCGTGATGTAGTGTGCCGAGGAATAGGATGCCGCGCGTCGACTGGAGGATGTTCTGGAGGTGGGGTTCCGTTCGCTGCCTCGATGTAAATAAGGCCTACCGCGGGTATTAGCTAGGGGACTATAGGTACACAAGAATAAACATACATCCTCGCAAACCAGGCCTCCCAAGCTGTAGCAGACAAATATAATCGGCCGCTCATTCTACCCGCGTTAGTATTACTACTAGTTCTATATAGCCGCTAGCACCTACTATGTCATCCTCCTCTCAGTACGACGTAAGAGACATTAGTAGATTCTAGGCATGGTTAGCTATTCGACTCTGCGACACCACGCCCTTCCAGTCCGCTACGCATGCATCATATCCATATATAAGAATGCGCGCGGTCGGAAGTTTAGTCAGTAGAAGGGTCTTAGGCCATGGCTCGGACGCATCGCTAGCAGTCTAGGTCTTCTCTAGATCGCCGGTTAAG
This sequence comes from Scedosporium minutisporum, assembly GCA_034774675.1. Taxonomy (NCBI): domain Eukaryota; kingdom Fungi; phylum Ascomycota; class Sordariomycetes; order Microascales; family Microascaceae; genus Scedosporium; species Scedosporium minutisporum. The sequence continues at coordinate 8,820 of SJVG01000432.1, forward strand.
CTGTGGACAAAAACAATACTAGAAGGTGTCAGCTAGTTATATTATTAGGGTAGTAGTATATATACTCGACAGTGCTGGTGGGGGGGTTGTGTAGGAGCTTAATTCTAGAAGGGAAAGTCTTCCTAGTTGAGGACGAAGCTGTTATAAATGATGACTCTAGTGGGTCTGGCTTAGTTGCCACGGCTTTCCGCTGCAATGTAAGGAGTCCCCGCACTCTGCTGCGCAGGTGGGGAAGGTGCGGCTTTGTCTCGGGTTATTAAACTCTATTACTTACTACTATTTTAAAAGAAGCCTTACTTCGTACTTGAGGCGGCACAGTCCGTCCCTAGCATTCTTAGCTCCGAGGCAGTTAGTTTAGGTTATTTTTGACGTTAGTAGGTTCTGGGGTGCTGGGGGGTGTGGGGACGAGGAATTAGCAGGATAGATTTTCTAGTTTATAAGCTAATTAAATTGTAGCTAGTGGACTAATCACTATGCCCTCTAATAGTTACATAGAAGAAAATACAGTTGTAAAATCACGTGAATTTAAAAGAGAATTATCAGTCTAGTGAGTAGCCGCGAAGTAAACCGAGGATGATCTTATGCTAGCTCTAAGCGACTTCTAGAACGAGAAACTATCACCGAAAATCGAGGGCATTGTAACATCGATAGGCAACCCTGTAGAGCTAATACGAGAACGATCGTCGTCTCTATTATATAATAGTAGATTATATCAATTAACCTAGGCTCTCCGCTTCAGTGCTCGTGCCTTAAAATCCTTATCCGCCGCCTTAGACTACTCTATAGTATTCCTTTCTTAGCTAAAAAAGTTTATCTCGTCCTCGGCCCTCAACTTATCGACAGGGTTAATAAATGCCTGCACTTCCTCGTCCACCGCGTAGACTTAACCTTTTCCCGCCCCCTACCAGGTTCCCTAGCTTACTATATCTTCTCAGCTTAAATGAGAAGTTCGACAAGTCGCTCGAAAGGTATAGATAACGATACAGATTCGTAGCTACTAGATATCTTATCTATAGCGAAGTTACTGAGGTTTAGCATTTACTATAATTGATAGCTACTCTATTCGCGGACTGAAATAGCTGCTTAGTTAGTTATAGATCGTTAAGAGTAGAAGATATGACGTACCTTATATGTAATATATTACCTTACCTCTAGAACTTTAAAATCATCGTTGCCTCTGCGAGTGTAATTTAGATGCTATAAGGAGATTGTCGACTCCCTTCTACTGTAGTTAATGTCGACGCTAATGACGACTTTGATGTCACTATTGGAGTAAAGTATATAATCCTAAGCTATTTTTTTCAGATCTTTCCTATCCTGCGAGTATAATACCTCCACTACTACCCCTGGGTAGGCCGTATTGTTATATTAGAATTGTGTATCTAGCTGATGTCGAATTAGGTCCTCCGAATCCGAGTCCACCTCTGTAAGGAGAATATAGGACGAACCCCCGTTTACAATCTTCGACGCAAAGTTACCAGCTTCACCCCCTCAATTGACAATGCTTTTGAGCTAATCGCGCACTTCGTCTATAAGTGAAGTCGAGAAGGAATCGTGGACTGGGGAAGGCATGCGAAGGGTAAGAATTCCAGCTTTGGGCTCGTAGTCGAATCGGTATAAATCGCGTTTAAGTATCTCAGAGAATTGATAGTATTCTCGTTTGCTTACTTTGAATGTAGAAAGCAGCGCAAGATCTACTACTGCTGTCTGTCCCCAGATGGCACTGAGTATATCCAAGGCTGGTCTCTCTCGCTCGTCAGTTCCAGGAGGTGTCAAGGGTAGATCAAACTTGTCATCGGCCGGAGTAGTTCGACGCTAATTCAGGTCATGGAGAGGGTGCAAGTCCTGCGACTTGGAAAATCTTATCTCCTCAACCATAGTCTGATAGATAGTAATAGGGCGCCGTGAAGTCGGGTAGTGGGAAGAGGTCTGTCTGGAACGGCCGAAGAACTCGGCGCCGTCGGGGAGACGAACTGGACCTTTCCGTACATGGACTGGATGTGTAACGTGTACGCCTGCTTGGGGCCGGCCAACCAGAGGTCACAGGAGTGGAAACACGTGAACGAAGCCGTGCTGGATCCCTTCGCTTGATGAGATCCCAGCTAGGTCAATATTCATGTATTCATGTTCGTCCTTCTGCGGCTGATGATAGATAAGACGTCGGGAGCGGAAAAGAGTCGATCTCGTTGTCGTGTCGCCGGGCGAGTCGTCGTCCGATGGCGCCGTCTTCTGACGTGACCTTAGCTCAGGGTATACGCGTATCCTACCAAACCCGGGCGGGACACTCGTGGGGCGCATTTGACGTCCCCGGACGAAAGAAGAATCCGGGGCGCGCATTTCGCCAGGACTGACTCATGTCGAGCGGCGTAGGTATGTCTTCGGTAGGTTCTAAGAGCCTTGTCCCCGAATGTCACGCGGCTTGCGGAATCTGGAGAACGTCGCCCTCTTCACCGATGTCACCCTTTTCCCCGTCACATCCCTCCCCTCGAGTTGTCGCTCTATACTTCGGGCGAGAACTCGAAACAAAACCAAAGCTCATAAAGATATAAAAGAAGATGCCGTAACAATGAGGACTTGTTGATCAGCCGGATTTCGCCTTTTACTTAGACGCCTTCTCCCCCGAACGTTCGAGGAGGGCATCCCACACCGTCTGCCCGTATACGTTGGACATCTCGATCCGGTCGGTTACTTGCCGGCGTTTCCGGCCATCTCGGGGGCGCTCGACAAGCTTGGTCTTCAGGAAATCCCTCCCCCATTCTGGGAACTTCTCGGCATCGAACTCTACGCCCCTAGGGGCCTTTGCACGCAGCTGCCGCTCGTGTCCAAGTGGACCCTGGATAGCGGTAGAAGACCGCGTGCTTCGTCTGGTCATCTTGGGAGCGGGACTGTTGATCGGGTCCTCGATAATCGGCCCTGGTGATCGCTCCTCGGGAACTTGGAGGCGGGGTGGCGGCGGAGGCGGCATAGGAGTCCGAGGCTTGGCCTTCTCTCCCAGCTGGAGTCGTCGCATCGGAGTACTGGGTGTAGGAGGCGGACGGGAGCTTAGTCTCGCAGATCGGCGGGGCGTGGTTGGCTCGGTAGCCTTCTTAGCGGGTTCTGCAGTTCTGGGGCTCCCGCGAGGGCGGAGTTCCCGCTTTGTTGGCTCGCTAGGGACATTGATCGCCTTAACAGGTCTAGAGGCCGTCGGGCTCTCCAGAGCAGCCTTCGCCGGAGAACTGATGATCGATGGGTACGGCCAGCTGGGAATATCCCCTAGAGTCGCTGCTCTGTAAGGGTTATAATTCGTGACCCACTCTTCAGTGATCTGCAGTGGCTTGACCCTTCCAGACCGAACCATCTCCTCAAGGCTCGACTCTCCAACTACCCAGCGTCCTCCTCTTCCTTTGACAGTTCTCCGGGCGAGCTCCTAGACCTCTTTTCCCAGCTCCCTTTTCTCTCGCGCAGCTGCCTTCAGATCTTTGGCCTTGTCCTTGAGGTTGAACTTCGCCTCGTGCCATGCGAAGTGTCCTTGGCTAATCTCTCGCCGCATCGGGCCGCTAGGCTTTTTGAGGGCAAGGGGGAAGAAAGGGTTTAGAGGATTATTGACAGGATTTACTGAAAAAGGAATAGACCATTCCCCTCAGCCATTCGACAAGCTGTTGGACTTCTCCTCTGGCCCTCGCTTCTGTCAGACGCCGTCCGTCCACCCAGCTTCCGGCCGCGTGGGTGCTTGTCAGTCCTCCCCTGGTCACTTGTTCGTCGCTCCGCGGGTGGAAGAAAAAGAACGCATTGAGGATGCACAAAGGTCCGCATTCCCAGGAAGTTTGAGGGTGCTGCTGGGGCACCACTAGTAGGAACCGTCTCTGTGCCCCTTGGCCTTCCAAAGTCTTCTCCCACGCTCCCGCGAGGACGTCCTTCCGCTTCCCTCTGTCCATCTCAAGGGCGTCCCAGTGGTACAGTTCGCTATTCTGATTATCCCAAATCGCGACCGTCCAATGCTGGTCTTCGCGATGATGAAAGATCAGAACGTGGAACCGTTCCCCTCCTGTGTGAAGTCTTCCTCCTGCCCAATTGTAACCGAAAACCTCCCCTCGGTTGATCAACCGTTCGGGAGAAGTTCCAGGGTCAACTTTCGTCAGGAAACAGTATGACGGGTGGAGGGCGACATCTCCCAGCCCCAACGTGACCAGGGCTAGGCCTGCGGCCACCTCTTCTCCCGACAACCACCTTTCAGTCGCCAGCCGCTCGTCCAGGGAATAGAGATCCATGAGATCCTGGAATGGGATCCCATGGACATTCCCTGTCCGAGCGGCTGCCTCGACATCTGGGTGTTTCCGCCAGTTCGGAAGGTCAAGGCGTTCTAGGAGAGGCCTCTCCTTTCCCGTTGGACGGAGGGCAACCAAAAGAGGACTTGTTGGTGTATAGTTGACCCTTCCCGACAGAACGTCAGGGTACTGTGGCATGGGAAGCTTGTGCCGGCCAGAGAGAGGGAGGTTTGGGAGTCGGATTTCGACTAGGTGATCGAGGGGTTCGACATATGAAGGCGCCATTTTGTCAAGTAGATGTTGTTGGGGAAAAGAAGGTTAGAAGAATTGGAATGGAATAAAAAGGTGAGGTATGAGAGAGGGAGAGGGAGAGAGAGCTGCTTGGAGAAGAGGGTGGGCTTGATATTCCTATATGGGAATGTTGGGTGACCGAAAGAGGGAGGAACATTAGTCGGTTTGTGTTTGTCGCGATGATTCACTTATTGACCTTGTGTTCTCGATCGGGCTCGGCTTGTGATTCCCGGCAGTCAATAGCAAACCGTTTCAGGAACTGAATCACGACTGACTCCTCTGTGTGTGTGTGTGTGTGTGTGTGTGTGTGTGTGTGTGTGTGTGTGTGTGTGTGTGTCTGTCTATCTATTTAACGCCATGTGATGGTCACAGCCGGTCCCTGATCCGTATTGGAACATCAGGCGGTGGGCAGTACCGCCCCCATGTATCTATGGACGTGGTGCACAGTGCCGAGTGGCACCGTGCCTCCTAATTATATACATGGATCCGGCGTTGCCCCCGCAGGCTTCCAGAACCCCCTTCTCCTCCTTCCCCACGCCTGGCTGCTGTTCAGGGTCTCCGGGCATATTCTATCAAAGAAGCCCGTCGCTCTCTCCAGGGTCCAGAAGGCCCTCCCACTTCTCAGTGCTGTCGCGAATGTTTCCCCTGGTCCCATTCTGTCCATCCGGTTCCCATCCCTATCGTGGTTCCAGAAGTCTTCTGGCCATGCCTCGTCTGGCAGGTTCCTCACTTTCCGACAGTGTGCAAAGTGTTCCCTGGTCTTTTCATGCCCGCAGCTGCAGTATGGGGCATAATTCTCATGCCGGCATGCCTTGTGATAGTCCACGAAGTCCCCATGTCCTGTCCTTGCTTGTATAAGCTTAGACAGTATCTGCCTGGGGAGCCTTAGGTCCTCGTGCGTTCCCACCTTGTAACCTAGGCTTCTCCAGACGCTTTCCGGGTACCGCTCAGGCCTTGCCTTGCTGTGCCACATCAGCTGCTGCATGCGTCTGATTTCCCGGGCTCTAGCCTTCGCCCCCGCTAGTGTCGTTGTCGGTCGGGAGTTCGTAGGCCTTCCTGTCTGAGCATAGCTTTATCTGCCCTCTCGTTCCCTTCGATTTTCATATGCCCTGGTGACCACCTGATCTGTACCCGGCCCCGGCTCTGTTCCGCCAGTTCCTGCCAGCGTAGGAAATCCCTCTGGGATGACTTTGGGGCCGTGTTCGCCAGCCCTTGGATGACCGCCTAGTTGTCTATGCAGCAGGTGACGTGGGTAGTGCCCGCCATCCTCATTGCTACTTCAAGGCCTTGTCTTGCTCCCTTGGCCTCCCCGTCAAAGGCTACCGCCGTGTGCAAATGTCCCCTTCCCCACGTCAGTTCCTTTCCCCCTCTCCATATCGAGTACGCCCATGTCGCCCTGTCTCCCCTCTGCGACCCATCTGAGAAGACCAGAGTGTGTCTATAGCTGTGCCACCCATTATTTGAAGGCCTTAGCCGCTTTACCTTTCCCCTCGTCTATGTGCGTCCTGGTTCTTCCGAACCGCGGTCTACATAGCCTCGGGCGGATCGCTTGGGAGGTGATCAGCGCCGCAGTTGTTTGCAGTCGGGAGGCCCGTACCCTCGCTTTTCGGCGGCGTTCGTTGTGCGTGGTTCGTTCTAGGGCGAGCACTACTGGGTGCCTCTCATCCATCCCCGCTATCCTCACTGCGTACCGCCTTCTGACCCACTCTGCGTGACTGTGGGCCGACGGCATCCCGGTCTCCCTCCGTAGGCCGTTCATGTTCGTCGTCTTCCATGCTGGCACGATCGCTCTAACCATCGTTTTCCAGGCCTTGCCCATGACCAGGCTTGCTGTGGGAGACCGGCATACCGCCCCTTTTATCACGTCCCCTCTCCCCCACTTCGGTGCTGTTTCCCCCTCCCACCATATCTCCGCATTGACTTCTCTGTCCTTCCTCTTTCCAGCTGATTAGTGCTATTCCTCTCCAGGAATATCTATTTGAAGAGCCAAAAGCCCTCAGATCGTGTGCCGCCAATCAACCAGGACGCGCCGTTCGGGATAAACAGTGGGCTGCCGCCTGCCCTAGGTAGGATTAAGATCCTTCCCTTCGTAGCTCTAAGCCCGGCGGACCCGCCCCTCCTTTTTCTAGGAAGTCAACCAGACCTCCCAACACTCGCCGTCATAGCTGATACCCGTAAACACATCACAGTCGCCCATATACCGTCCGTATTCTTCACGGAACCTGTCACTTCTGGGGCGGAGTTCTGAGTCGCTATCTTCGAGTATATGACAGTCTTTCCGGTAGAGCAGAGCTCCCTTGAGAACCACGATTATTCTCATCGCTTACAAGTCCAAGCTTCCCTCAAGCTCCTTAAGGAACTCTTCATCGCTCCCATCTTAAATCAAAGCACTATGCGGCGATGAGCCGCAATCTAAAATGGCACCTCATTAGGGCTGTTGCTTAAAGTGTGTGATGCTCCCAATGGGACAAGGGGAGATATCTTTCACGTACTCTTTCTAAAATTGGATCGGGCTCACAGCGCGCTAATACCTCTCATATCGAGATATTAGAAAGCCAAGGAAATCACTAATTGGACTTTTCTCCACAATTGTAACAGGGAGTCTATAGGCCGGAATACAAGACTTCCCTTCCCAACATTGATTGCAGATAGTTTACCATCAGAAGAAGATATAGATCCGGCCCGGGAGCGGTGGCGGCGACAGAAACTTTGGTAGCGGCTTCTTTCACGGCTTTTCCTTCCATGGCACGCCTCATCGGCCTGGCATCGGCGAAGCGCTCGTCGGCAAACGGACAGCGTCCCTGGCTCACGGCCTTGAACTGGGGCCATTTGCCATCTGCTTTATCTGTGACGTTGGCGTATTCCCTAACCATGACTGGTTTCGTCTTCTCATCCATATCGTAAACGTAAATGTAAGGTCCGCGGAAATAATTGAGCTCCTTGGCGGTGGCTTTGGGGCCACGATCTGGAGACTTCGCGGTCGCCGCAGAGTGGCTGCGTAAAACGAAATCCGCCAAGGTATCATCCTCTTCCGCAGCCTCCACCTCCTTCTCCTTTCCACTACCATCTTTGATAGCAGGCACCGCGGGAGCCACGGTAGGGACGGCAGAAACGTGCGACCGCCTCGCCCGGCTTGCTTTACTGCTAAAAGAGGGAGGCCACTCCATAGCCTTTAACCTCTCCATGGCCAACTTTTTAGAAGCCCGATGCGGCCTAGGAGATGGCTCTGTCATCCGCTCAAAACTAGGACCTTCTCGTGACCTGCTCGTCCTTGGGCTGTACTTTTCCCCTGATTGCGAGGGCGGCAACAGTTCGACTAATATTATTCGCGCTTTCCGCGGATCCACTCCGTATCCCTTTACGTTCTGTGATCCATTCTTAGCTGCCTCCCCCACATCACCGCTGGGAGACAATATCCTGCCTCAAAGCTCATGAACGACGACTGTTATACAAACGCAACCTGTGTAGGAAGGAAAAGGTATAAAAAACAGGTTATCCTTGTCTTTAGAGAGCTTATTTTGCCCTCCTCTTTTAGTTTGAGCTCCTTAATCGGGGGATGGGAGCTCGTCCTTGTGGATCGCCGGGGCGTGGTCACCGCACTAGTTTTGTCGGGAGAGCTTGCCAGCTCGATAACCTTCCGAGGTCGAAGTTCCCACTCGGATTTCTGGGCCCATTGATCGGTTTCCAGTCTTTCTTGACAATGGGGCCTGGCCGGAGCAGGCTGCACTGGTCCGCCACAATACCGCTCTTAATAAGTCGAATTATTTCCTCTAGCTGGGCTGAAATGATTTCAAGGTGACTAATAACCTCCTGGAATTGATCTTCTAGGTTATTCACAATGCCGATGCTCGAGCACTTAGTATCAGCATACTTTGCCATAGGGACAATTTTCTCATTAAAGATATTAATAAGATCCAGCTTCTTCGCTTTGGAAGGATAATGGATATTGTGCTTGACTAATATACTTCGAAGCTGTGGTACAGTGAGTGACCGGGGCTTAAAATTGTCCCTCAAATAGTAGAATGAATTTGTGTCAGACATTTTCAAGAGTTTGTGACTGAAAGGAATGGCAGTCCGGCGCATTTTATCATTTCTTGCGAGGCTAATAATGCTCTTAATTACGTGGAGTGGCCGGTTAAAACGGCGAGCACTAATGATATACATTGGATTACCTGTCTCGCCTCGCTCAATGGTCATGATGTTGTCTTACAGTTCTATCTTCTCCACTTTAAGCTTGACATTAACGCCCCGATTCAAGAAGATCTACGTCGCCCAGTCCACTTTGCTGCAATCAGCGGTTCCAGCTCGTGCATCCGTGTCCTTCATCGGCATGGTGCTGATTTGAAAGCTCGTACTAGGGACGGCGGGACGGTCTCTCACCTTCACATATATTAGCTCCGCACCCACTCATAGTTTAAGAAACAGGTCGAGACTTCGACAGATTTGTCCTCTCTTTTTTTCCCCTCGATGCCGTCGATAGATGCTTTTAATTATAGTCTCATTTGTTGGCATCAATGAACCCCGAATACATTATCGGATCCTAATATCACTTCCGGATTATTTATATATCTAGTACAAAACAGATGCCAGCTAACCACCGAAACCGTAGAGCGTCCATCCCCCGTCGCTTGAGAGCATAGACAACGTCAAGAGAGGTGACAGTCTTACGCTTAGCGTGGTCGGTGTAAGTGACAGTATCATGAATGACACCCTCCAGGAAAGACTTGAGGACATAGCGGGTTTCCTCGTAGATTATGGCAGAGATACGCTTGACACCGCCACGACGAGCGAGACGTCGGATGGCGGGCTTGGTGATACCCCGGATGTTGTCACGAAAGATCGTTCTGTGACGCTTGCTGCCGCCATTGCCGAGGCCCTTGCCGCCTTTTCCGTATACTTCTTGAGAATAATTCCTGCGGGCCCGCAGTAGTAGATAAGAAGGGTCTAGTTTCTTCCTTCCTTCTTCCGTCGAATAATTCTATCATTTTCTCCTCATATAGGATTGCCGGTGAAAACACTCCGCACCCTGTAACATTAAATATTTTTAAAATTTAATGAAATCTTAAAAACTTTTATTTTAATGTTTTAAAACTTTTAAATATTAAATTATAAAAGAATTATATTAATAAATATTAAATTATATTAAAATATCTTACATAAAATTTAATAAAAGTTATTTATATTTAATAAATAACTGTCACGGGCTGTGGCCGACGCCAGTTGTTCTTTCACAAGTGGCAAAGTCAATTGACTAACCACGGAGGCTGACGGTGGCGATGCATCCGAAGGTCTAGCCCAATCTGACTCGGCAATGGAGAAGGCCACCGTCGGACGCGCCAGTCGAATTCCCGACGATAAACTGCATCTCGCCCGATACTCCTTGTTCCTCGCCTAAAAGAGGCCATTTCCACCACAGGGAATATGGCTTTGACACGGGAGGTTGCCAATAGTCAATCCTCATCCCGATCTTCTTGGAACCTGACCCTCTTTCCATTGTTTCTAAATTTTACCTTGTAGGTGTAACTTTTTGTTGTCGGGCAAGCTCTTTAATACTCTTGTCCTTAGATGGAGAACTTTGTGTTGCTAAGTCAAAAGACCCCCTTTCGGAACACCCCCACTTTCGGAACACCTCAAAAACTCTCACCGCCGGTTCAAGTATCATGACCTATTTCCTAATTTCTTCACCATTTCAACTCCAATCAAGCCCAAATCTAGTATATCTATTATTTTCAACATGCCAAAGCAGTACTCTGAAGATGACGTTTAGTTGGCTCTCGATGCCATCGCAAATGGCATGGGATTAAGAAAGGCCGAACGCCAGTTTGGAGTTCCATGTACAACACTTCACAACCGCCTTAATGGCCAACAGTCAAGAACAGAAGCCTTTTCTAGCTTTCAGAGACTTAGCCCAACCCAGGAAAGCCTTCTTACTTCATAGATTCTTACCCAGGCCGCTCTAGGACTTCCTCCAACCCACTTACAAGTTAAGGAATTTGCTGAGAGGATCTTACAAGCTCAAGGAGACACCCAGCCACTTGGAAAGAAGTGGATACAGTCATTTATCAAAAGGAATCCATCTATCAAGGTCCAGAGAAGCAAATCTATTGATTCCAAGCGTGTAAATGGGGCTACAGTTCTAGTAATCCGCCAATGGTTCCACTACTTCCAACTCCCAGCTATTCAGAAGATCAAACCAGCTAATCGGTATAATATGGATGAAGCAGGCATCCTAGAAGGCAAGGGAGCTAATGGCCTTGTACTTGGAAGTGCCCAGAAGCATGCCATTCGCAAGAAACAGCCAGGATCCCGGACTTGGACTTCCTTTATTGAGTGTATCTCAGCTGCTGGCCGTTCTCTTCCTCCTCTAGTCATTTTCAAGGGAAAAACAGTCCAACAACAATGGTTTCCACTTGATTTAGCACCACACAGGGACTGGCAGTTCACAGCAACTGATAGTGGATGGATTACCGATGCTACAGCAGTTGAGTGGCTTGAAAAGATCTTCATTCCACTTACACAGCCAGCAGACCCCAATGAATATCGTCTCTTGATTATGGACGGCCATGTAAGCCATACAACTACAGATTTCATGTATCTATGCTTCCAGCATCGAATCCACCTTCTTTTCTTGCCTCCACACACCTCACATGTCTTACAACCATTGGATCTATCTGTTTTCAGTCCACTGAAGACTGCTTACCGAAAAGAGCTTGGATTCCTACCACAAACAGTTGATTCTTCAATAATTGGGAAGCGGAACTTTCTCTCTTGCTACAGAAAGGCCCGCGTAGCTGGTCTAACTGGTAAAAACATCAGAAGTTGGTGGAAAGCTACTGGCCTTTGGCCAGTAAGTGTAGCCAAGCCTCTCCTCAGCCCAAATATAGTTCAACAGCTAGGACAAGCCCTCCAAGAAGGAACCAGGACCCCCCAGGAAGCTAACAGATCTATTCCCGACTTGGATTGGGCTCCCGATTCATCTGCAATAGTCTGGTCGACTCCAAGGAAGGCAAAGGACCTACAGGATCAGCTACGCTGTAAGGAGTGCAGCCGGAGAGGACCTGGAAGGGACTCGGAGGCACAGCTGTGTACGAGTCGATCGCGAGCTCGGTGAGAAATCCGAGGGCTCGGCGATTGACGAATTACCGATGCAACGGTGAAGCAGTGAGCTGAGAAATCGTATGCTCGGTGAGGGGTACTCGCATGATCAAGAGGATAGACCTTCGATAGCCGTTCGTGCAGAGAGCCCTCAGTGAATAGAAGAAGGAAGCTTGGGAATGGGATTCCGAATGAGAATTGAATCCTATTCCCCAAGCTGAAGTTTTCTTACCAGCAATTCTGCGATTGGAATCCGTTGCCTTTGCGACTGGACTCCGAACCCCTGCGTTATTTTGTGACTGTGTGAAGAAGCCCATCTCCGACTAAGTTCCCTTGTTGCTCACGGTAATATCATTACATATAAATTATATTATAAACTTTAAAACTTAAATAACTTTAGAATAAGTAAACTATAAATAATAAAATTCAGTATATAATATAGTAATATAAGTAAGATTACATGCTACAGTAAAGAAACCTAAGCTATGATATTTTTTTAATATTTAGTTTTTGTAAGGGTGTTACCCGTGGGTAACAAAGGGGCTTAGAGAAAGATGGGGGGTTCTTCACGGGATCAAGAAGGCACGATGTAATCGGAGTCCAATCGCAGAAGCGTCGGACTTCGTTTAGCGGAATTGCTGGTAAGAAAAACTTCAGCTTGGAGAATAGGATTCAATTCTCATTCGGAATCCCATTCCCAAGCTTCCTTCTTCTATTCACTGAGGGCTCTCTGCACGAACGGCTATCGAAGGTCTATCCTCTTGATCATGCGAGTACCCCTCACCGAGCATACGATTTCTCAGCTCACTGCTTCACCGTTGCATCGGTAATTCGTCAATCGCCGAGCCCTCGGATTTCTCACCGAGCTCGCGATCGACTCGTACACAGCTGTGCCTCCGAGTCCCTTCCAGGTCCTCTCCGGCTGCACTCCTTACACTCTGTAGAATTCATCCCATGCTTTATCATCTAGGCTGCCGCCAGAAGGAAGGTCATGCTGGTAAAGTGACTGGAGATGTTGTATTGCCCATGAATAGTCCTCTTCAGACTCGCCAGAGAGAAATGCAAAAGCAATACAGAAAGACCGCTGGCAGGAATCAACACCAACCATATCAAGGAGTGGCATACCGTACTTATTTGTCTTATAAGTACAATCCAATAACAAGATATCTGGGTTCTGTTGAAGGTATGCAAGAGAGTCCGGATGAGCAAAGAAGATAGCAGTAAGGTGGTTATCCGAATCCAATCGAACTTGAGAATAGAAGCTATCTCTATTTAGTTGGTTGACTAGTGCCTGAATGCTACTCTGCCCTTCACGTAGATCTCTTCTGACTGCTGCAATGTGGTTGTAGATATCTTGTTAGGTTGCAAGAGTATTAGAGTTCTTATAGAGATAAGTTCTAATATCTCGAGGAGCAGCTCCGGATGTCACAAGGCTTGAGATAGCCGTAATATCTCTCTCTACAAGCTGTGTAGATGCATCCTGACTTGGTTGGTGGTTGTGTAGAGCACATGCCTTATCTGGCCGATGGCTTAGGACCCATGAAGACCCATCTAATGACTCTTTAGCAAGCACTGAGAACTTGCAGCCAGTCCCTCGGCTGCATGTACGGCGTTTCCGGTTGGTCAATGGACTTCGCGGTTGCCCATTCCGATCACATGCAAATATAACTTTGACTCGGCCATTTGCTGTCTTGGATGATTTGCCTGTTGTGAAGGCATAGCCTCTTGGCCGTGCCCAAGCGTTAATAGCTGCTAGTAGAGCCTCACGGGATTCGTATATGCCTTCAGGTGGAAGAGCATCATCTGGAAATGTCGACTGGTCCATTTTTAGCAATAGGTAGACTCTGATGGGATGCTATGATCGCTGGCGATGGTTTGGTGACGAGCGCGTTCGGTATGAAGCTGAAAATGATTCCATGGCCATGGCGCGGACCCTTAGTTCATTATAGAAAGCTTAGAGATTATTATATATATTTGAGAACTTTCCTAGAGGGGCTATGGTCTATATGTTGTTATTTTCGTTCCTCGGTCGTTGATCTGTCATTCTTTTCACGACGACCGTGTTTTCGTAGTAGGTGGGTGTGTGACCACGATCCCTCATCCGAAGTGGCTTCTCTATCAATGGTATACGAGTCTAAGTGCCGAACACGAGGAGGCTGTTAATTTACGACACTTTTGTCGGAGCTATAATAGGAAACGGAAGGATGAAAGCCTTGTATTGTACAGCTTCGGGATCCCTCTATAGTGCATAACGCTCGGGTTTATAGTTTCATCCTTGACCACACTCCTCCTCTTCCTCTGGGATATGCACCCATCAACTGAACACAAACCCCTTCCGTCTACGCCGCCTCCGCCGCCTTTAATCGAGAGGAGGATCCTTCCGCAAACGAAATTCGCTCCGATACAAAAGCTAACAAGACGAATAACTTGGTCGGAACAGCAAATCAACAAGCTACAAGATGAAAATAGGGAATTACGTCAAAAAATAATCGACCAACAGAGGGTTGACATGGGGAAAGATCAGATTATAGCACAGCTAGAGGAGCAGAACTCGAGATATGTCCAGGAGATTGGCCGGGCAGTGACGTTCGCAGAGACTATTATTGTTGCGGTTAAAGAGTTCCAACGGTCGAAGGCTCAGAAGCCAAGTAATTCGAGTGTTTACCAAGTTGACTGTCATAGCGATGACGAAGCGCTCGACAAAGCGCTTAATAAAGCAATCAGTGATATCACACTTACAGGCGAGAGGCCAGCCAATGATGTTGAATAATCGCCATTGGAATATATGACTCTGAAGCTACCGCAGCGGACTGGAATTTGAGTCTCAGGATGGCGAGAGCTACTAGCCACTCGAGGAGGGATACCAACTTCTTGAAGACTCTCAAGCGGAGTGCCCGCTTCTTGAGGGTGACTGAAGATCTTTAGTTGGAGGATTACAAGTCAGAGTGCCCGAATGAAGAATATCAGCAGGAGCTTGGAGATAACTGCCTTTTTGAGAATGAAAATCCGGTGTGCGAAAACAAGTTCACTTAAGACAAGGGGAAAGACAAAAGCACGCAGCACGGGCGACCGACGGATTTCGAAGCTGCAGAGAAGGAACGCTCTAGAAATTTGCCCTGAACCAGTTGGCAGGGAGAAGTCCTCTAGTACCTGAAATGACTCTAGAATCTTGCGTTTGTATTTAGTCTTTAGTCTAACTTTGGGATTTATTTTATAACTATGGTTGCTGAGCAGGCACGTCTAGTGTGTTTGGAAAGAAACCCGTTATGGCATATCTTAAGGAATGGAAATGACGGGCATAAGTAGAAATGTTTTTCCGAACCAATTCTTCTATAGTTAATTGTCCTTCTCGGCATCTGAACCACCCTCTTCCGAAGAAGGAGTGTTGAGTGGACTGTTTCTCCTGCTGGGCTCTGCGGGGGATACGCTTTACCCCTTTGACGCGCTTGGCGGTCTGCGATCCTAATCGGCAGTGACAATAGCATTCATAAATTCCCACTGGAGGGGGGTGACATCATCTGCTCAGATTACCCCCGTCAAAATCTAACCCTACCTATCAATGCTCCCCATGGGCGAGGTCATCTACTTCGGTTATCGGAGAATGGCGATGTACCATATTGTGAAATAGTGGCTATTTCATCGCGGACCCCCCAGGGTTCAGCAGTCGCCTATAAGATGATACAGACATGCCCTCAATCTACAACGAAGCAATAAAAACATAATTAATTTTAGCTGCTCCGGTCAGGGCTTTACGTAGCGTAAGGCGAGCATCTATCTGCTTTCGTGTGTCCATGGTTGGAAGAATATGTGGTGTCTGAAAACGGAAGAACGTTTCGATGTGACGGCAGTGAAAAGGGTGCAGGGGTGTGCCTTGAACATGTGCAGCCACCCCGACCACCCCATTCGCTTAGGGCGTCTGGAGGGCTGCCCCAAAACAGCAACAATGGACGGCCCACTTGTGCATAAAATAAAAATGGAAAACGTTTGCGGCGCGCCGATACGAGGCGTAGCACATGAGCCTCACTACCTTACTAGAAACGTATTGGCGCTGTGAAGAGACGAGAGAAGTGCAGCCATGCTTCGCATTTCATAGAAAATAATAGGCAAGCCCGAGAAAATGGCCTGCCATTTAACTTGCTTTCTGCTCCTTTGCACGCTCGCAATGGTGGTGTTTCTTCTCGCCGAATTAAAGAAACCAGAAACAGATACCTTCCTCACCACTACTTCCCAGTTTCTTCCCTTTTTCATTTCTTCTCTTTTCACTACCAGCTTGGCCAAGCCAGCAGAATTTCTTTCCGCCACCCGCCGAACCAAAGAAACGAGAATCAGACACCTTCCTTGCCGCGGCTTGCCGTCTTCTTCTATTTTCATTTCTTCTCTTTTGCCAACTTGGCCAAGCCAGCAGGAATAAGATACGTTCCTCGCCGCAGCTTCCTAGTTTCTTCCCTTTTTCATTTCATTCTAGTAAGTATCACAGCTTCCCGGTTTCTTCTCCTTTTCGTTTCTTCCCACCGCCCACTGAACCAAAGAAACAAGAATCGGACACCCTCCTCACTGCGGCTTCCCGGTTTCTTCTCCTTTTCATTTCTTTCGGCGGCCTGCCGAATGAAAAAAAAACACGAAGCAGACACCTTCTTCGCCATGGTTTCCTAACTTCTTCTCTTTTTCATTCCACCACCCACTAAAGCAAAAGAGGAGGAAGATACCTTCACTTCGGTTTGCCAGTTTCTTCTCTCTTTCATTTCGTTCCGCTGCCTACCGAACCAAAGAAACAAAGAAGCAGACACCTTCGCCGCGGCTTGTCGGTTTCTTCTCTTTTCATTTCCTTCCACCACCTGCCGAACTAGAGAAACAAGAAGCAGATGCCCTCTTTGCCACGGCTTCCCGGCTTCTGAGTGTATGAGCGAACAGTGTTCGGACGATTGGGGCCGAGCCGTACGCGCGGTCCGAAGAAGAGCGCCGCTCTGAGTGCAATATTAGATGTAAGAAGTGTTTTCCCGAGGGAAGGTGCCCTCGATCGGTTTGGAGAGATCGAAATATCTGGAAGCCGTTGGCTACTAAAGAGATCCCCAGATGTCATTGCTCAAAGGGTTCCATAATCAATATCAATTAATTAACATCTAAGCCATGTATGGGGGATTTTTTCCTGAGGCCTGAGTCAAGGTGGAGATGGATGCCGGGCTTCCTATGCAGGAAAAGTAGTGTGGGCGCTATGCAGAACACACATAGGAGTGCAATTTGAGGCTTAATTATAGCGGAGATGGACCGTAGGAGGGGGACAGCTGTAGTACATCTGTCTTTCAAATGAATACCTTTGATTAGGTTAAAGAGGAAGGTAGTGCTGTTCACGCTGCTGAAAGGGGTGTAAGGAATAGGAACTGGGCATCTCATGACTCATGAATCGAGTCGATTAAATATCCTAGAGTGTCGACCCTAGGGCGCCCAGCCCGCGGCGGTGTGCTGAAGGTGACTGGAAGGAAAGAATGATGCGTGTTATGCTGCAAAGCCAGCTAGCTGGCTGTAAATGGCCTAGATAGAGGGCACATTGATTCCACTTCTATGGGTTCTGGTCGCTCGCTACTTGGCCCGTAGAGCAGACCAAGACTTTCGAAGATTTCCGGGTCTATGCACGAAAGCATCGGCCACATAAAGTCGGTTTGCCGACAAAACTTCTCAATAGCCAAGGCTTTTTCCGGACAGTATTCCAGTTCCGCGTGGCATGTATGACACATGAAGCCGTTTTCACCCATATAATCAATTACTTCAAGCTGTGTCCATGCGGCGCCACATCCGCGGCAAAGATATATCTTGTCAGCAGCCGCCTCTATTTGTCGTCGGATATTCATGGCCTTGAAACGTATGGACTCAAAAGCTGATTTGGGCCTGAGGAAGTAGGTCTGCTCTCCTTGGTGGAGGCAACAGCTGAAGAAACGTCAGTCTTGGTCATTATCATGCCAGGCTTGCACTCTCCCGATTCTCACCCCACCCACAGATCTCCAAGGAGTTGGGAACACAGAGCCCTAACTTCTCGTGAGCTCAATTTGAGGTGGAACTGCAGCCGGCCTGCGGATAAGCTAGTGGTGGTCAGCACGGTACTACATCAACATATATTTTATGATCAACCCACTGAGAATAGTGGAGGAGGAAGTTAACTATGATCACTTGGTCAGTAGTGTAAACGGCGCGAGCAACAGATCGCAACAGTCTGGCCAAGTTTTCCATTGCGAAACCGCCAAGACGCAAGGCCGAACGGTTGGCTTATTGTATCGGATATTTTCGCAGAAGTGTCGGTCGTTTGTTCTGACTGCGGCCTGACGATAATCACAAGTATTTTTATATCAAAAGCCAACAATATTGGCGAGATATGCTGTCCTTAAGTACTAGTTGTAGCCATTGCCACAGGGATATGTGGCTGGTTGTTGTTAAATTGTGGTTTGTTACATTGTTAGATTGAGCTGGCGAGTCTCGTTCGCCAGGAGTATAGCCTGTACCTCGGAAGAAGTCTATTGCGTGAGTCATGCCGCGTAGCCCGGAGGCCCGCATATGTTAAGAAAATGTAAAATAGTAACTTTACCATGGTGGATTTCCTAGCGAGCACTTACCCTTGACTTCCCCTGTACTTCATTTCCCTGCAGGGCTGTATAGTAAGGGGCTGGCGGCATCGAAATACTTGGAAAAGCCAGCGCCTAGCGCCACAACGGACAATTTTACCGCGTCACTCTGCGTGCAGATATACGGCAATGTGCCTATCCAAAAAGGGTCGTCATGCGCAACATGGTGCACAATACCACGCTTCACCACCTCGAGATAGCGAAGGAAATACTTCTTCTGCAACTCCGAGCCCTCGATGTCCGTTATTTTGCTTTGGACGGGCGGATGTGAGCTTGTAAAGGTGAATTACTGGGATTAGGTTGCTGAATCACAGATGCTTGTGTGCTCGGCTTGAGCATTCTCTTGGCAGCCTCTCATGGTAGCACGAGACCGACCGTTGTAACGGCAAAGAGCCCCCCTTGATCCAACGAACGCGAAGTATGACATTCTGTGTAAGAGTTATCACCTGCACCCATGGACTGGCCGTCAGGTTGATAAAGGGACGCCTCGACGCCGGACGTATTAGAGGATTTGGCATCCCACGATAGCTCCTGAGTTTCAATTCTTTGCATGTAGTCCTGGAGATCGTAATCTTAGCACATATTCTGCAGGCTAGAAAGGAAATCCATACCACATTTCCTCGAGGGCCAGCGGCCCTAGACTGTTGGGCACCCCGCAAGCTTCTGGCCTTTATAGTGGTAGACTCCAGGATGTCCTTTAAGGGAGGGTAAACCTGAATGAGGCGGCTCATCCGCATTTCCAGAGTTCCATATTTCACAGGTTCCTCTAGTCGAAGCTTATTATACGCCTTCCTCATCCCAGGACTTTCCCGTGATTCTTAATGATAAAACCATTTGGTCAGTGACTTTCAGACGAGAAAAATCAAACGACATAGTAGGCATATTAGTTAAGCTCGGCTCGGGGTTGCAGCTTTATATCGAGAGGAACGCCACTTATCATCCGCCTGAGATAAGTCTCCGTTGAGGTTGGGCGTTATGCCAACGGCAGTAAAATTTACCGCGTTTGCCCGTCAACCGCTGCAGCGAGTCCTTCTGCATTCTCACGCTCGATTTTCGCCAGGTCTTTCTCCGGGGGCTTTGCTGCTCCTATTAGAACATCTGACGGATGGACGTATTGGGGTTTGTGGTGAGACTCACGATGGTGCTTTCGACACCAGGCATGCTTGCTCGCCTTAACACTCTCCCAAACACCAGGCCTTTGTTGATGAGTTTGGAAGTCAATCCGATGATTGACATGCCACTCATCGGCCAATCGAACTGGACTGTCGATCGAATCCCCGACATGCTGATATTCAGTAGGTAGACTGTCTATAAACCTCCATGAGCTCAGCTGTGCATTCTACAACAGATCTGCCTGTGATATTGGCCAGCAGAGGACAGTAAAATTCCCTCAGGGTAAATTCAAACGCTATAGCGGAAAATGCGCCATGAAACCGAGGCCAGAAATGCGGCTGTCTTTTTGGTCCCAACAACAACCCTTCCTACTCTCTACGGAAATACACTAACAAATATTTTTGACAAGTTCAGCTATAGGGAGCGAGTCAAGGCGGTATAAGCAGACTTGATCCGTGGCAGATAATATCACAGAAGAAAACATACACTAACACAACCGTTGAAATGGCGAGCGTTGCTGTTTGTACTGTCTTTAAATCCTCTTTGAGATCACCATCGGAGACAATTAACACCCTAAGCGGGCTAAGAAGCATCGGTGATACGTCGAGCTCTGTCACGAAGCAAGTGGCCGAGCCCAGGCAGGAGAAGAATCGCCCAGGCATGGTGGGAGCGGCTTTGGTACTAACAATCTAACAATTTAGTCAATCTCACAATTAATTAATCACATAGCCAGGATCTATTCTTCAGAATATTCAATGGCTTTCGGGTAGAGAGATATTCCTGGACAGTACCCAACTGGGCAACATTGCTAGCCAATGGATTATCCCGATCTCTAGAAGGCTGGAGCGTCGAACAGGCCCACCAAATTTCGTCATACGAAGGAGGTCCCGCTTTAGCAGGGATGCAGTCTTAATGTCCGACGAAGAGGACATCCTAGCAGCGCGTTACTCTCCGGAACCCTCCACCTCATGTATGATTGACAGAACCTCGTCCGAGTGCGTCATTGGGAAATGATGGCCGCCGCCCTTCACCGTCACTAGGCGTATAGGATGCTCTCCCACAAAAGGCAGTAAATCTTTCTCGAACTCAGATGGGACCACCTTGTTGTCTTTTTCGCCGAGTATTATCACCGTTGCGAGTCCAGGCTCCTTCAGCGCCTCCCACGCCATATGCCCATTAAAGAGTGGGAATTCTCTGAGACAGTTTGCAATTGAGATGCAGAAGGCATCGTGCTTCATGAGCATCTCTCGGCTCATGACCACCGCCTCTTCTAGGTTTGCACTCAACTCAGCCGATGGTTCCCGGAGCTCTGTCGTATGGGTCCGGCCCGTCGAAGTCTTATCTTTTCCTAGGCGAGCGCCCTTGGCAGCCCGTGCCTCAGCCGACTGCTTTAGCATATGCGACTTGACGAGGTGAATTCGGAGCCAGGTCGGCATAGGGCCTTTAAATATGAACTTGTTGAAATAACCGAAGGTTCTGTCACGTATTAAACCTGCAGGTCCAAGTAGTATGAGACGCCGAATGAGGCCAGGTTGTTTTTTGTTTAGATGCACAGCGACGCTGCCGCCCATGGAATATCCAATGACGATGATATCCTTAAACCATCCATACTTGAATAGCACGTTCAGGGCTTGGGTTACATAGAGTTCCTCGTCGTGCCTAACGCCGAGTATACCATCTGATTGACCTCTGCCGTACAAGTCCTAGACAGGTGTATTAGCATTTCCATATGAGCGCAAAGTAGTCGGAATAAACCCACGTAGAGTAAAACGTGGCAGTGTTCTGCTAACCCTTTCGCGATGTACGCTAAGGAGTGGCAGTCTGTGTTGATTCCATGTATACAGAGGACTTTCGGCCTATCGCTGGAGCCGAACTCGTATACTTGGGTTTTCGGTGAACCTTTGTATGTGTAAGGCGGCGGTTCTTGGAGCGGGACCGATAGCATGCTTACCTTCATTTCCAACCTTTTTGCCTTCGCCAAAGCTTAGGCTACTAGGGTAGCACTTTTCCACCTCCTTACTGGAGAGACCTAGAATCGTGCCGTTGGTTTGAACAGGGTTCATTGTCTGTGTTGCAGGGAGAGATAGGTGCGTGCGCATTTGGAGAGCGAAACACCAGGGTTTATATATTCTCAACACCACGATTTGCTGGAAATAACGGGCATCGTTCCAACCTACCTGATTAGGGGGTGGCTGGGGCGGGGCAAATGAGGGATGGAAACCGGTCGGTGTCAAGGGAACAGCACTCTGCTGCCCATACGCCGCCCAGTCGGGCCTGTTCGGCGTAATGTCTCCAGGAGGTCCCTAAGGCCAAAGAATTGATTGAATTGATTGAATTGATTGAATTGATTGAATTGATTGAATTGATTGAATTGATTGAATTGATTGAATTGATTGAATTGATTGAATTGATTGAATTGATTGAATTGATTGAATTGATTG
>SJVG01000433.1:0-30608 GCA_034774675.1 Scedosporium minutisporum
CAACATGAACTCACTACCTTCCACTTCATCGCATTGTACGACAAAGATTCACACCCAGCGAGTCGGCCGGCCACCAAGATTCGAGCTCCTGCTGCCCTAGGTTCCTATGTGACCCTCATCTAATCGTCGATTCAGCCTCGGATTTGTCTTACACATCTTATCCTCTCCTCCGATTGGATTAGGCCCGATTCGGTTCCCGATAAGTCTACGCTAGCATCTCGCTGGATATTGCCAAGGTGACTGAAGACACAATGAAGCGACCCTCTTCAACAAGGAGCGCCAGAACTTGTGCATGGGTACACTCAGCTTCAATTACTAAAGTCTGGAGGTTCTTCAATTACCTGAGAGTGTCTCTAAGATAAAGCGGTTGTCATGATGCAAATACATTAACGGTACCCAAACCCACCCTTCTAAATATTTTCACGACTTGGCCGCTTCAAAGGCCCAGGAGCCGCGAGGAGTGGCAGAAAAGAATAACGCTTGGAGGCGATCACCAAGGTGAGCAGTAATACCAGTTACGATCACTATTATGACGACTCTGACACTAGATCACTTTGTAGGGTTTCAGGGTTGGGGCCGTAGGTGCCTATTAAGTAAGGCAGTCAAGCCGTGCTCTATAGAGTTACTCTTTTACAAAAGGGTAGCCATGATGATTAGCGGCCGCATATTGCTAATTTCTATACGTTCCGTATACTTCCTTTGTATACTTCTTTTTGAAATTCAAAGATGTCGTTTACAAGTCTATTACTGCAGGGAGATGTAAACGCAGCTAAGACATTATCCTAATGCTTGTAGTATAAAGCCTTGCCAGCGGGCTTGGACTCTATGTTCATACCTGGTCCCCGCTCGAGCCATAGGTGAACGCAAATTTTGCACTATAAACTGTAAGCCAATCCGGAAAAGCCTCCGTCTGGGGCTGGAGGAATACGTAACGTACGCCTCAATAGCTTCGCTCACAGTGCCAATCTAATTCGCCTTCAGCAGCATCGAGTTGCATACCTTCATATCGTGGGCTAGCCATAATCTCTCGATATTAGTCACAAGCAAGTCATCTCCGACAAGCTTGATGTCACTTTTCTAGCTAAAGCCTGTCTAAATCTGCTAGTCATCCCCCATAAATAAGTCCTCAAGCAGGACGATCGGATACTTGCTGATCAGACTACAGTACAGCTGCCCCAGTTCAGATGGCAAACAGATATCCAAAGTGTCCTGCTTGTAGCCAAGATCATAGGAGCCATCACAGAACAACTCACTCGACGCTGGATCCATGGTAAACTTGAGCTTGCTAGTGTAGCCACAACTCTCGACCGCGACTGCGAACGGCAGTGATGGAAATTTGAATCATTTAGCGTGATGGAAATAGGCAAGTCAAGGTCTTAATAGAGCGGGTGCCTAAGCAGTTCACCATCCGAGACTGGAACGACGGCCGAACCAACCTCCTATCCAGCGCCGCCATGCGATCAAACTATCCTTCGCCACAGCCCCAGGAAACCAAATGCTCTTCGTCTCTGTAAAGAAGAATGGAATCGTTTCTCAGCTTCCAGTCATATGATTGGACATATAAGTAATAAGAGGCTTGGACATGAGAAGGTTTATATGTTTTCGGTCTTTCGAAGTCTTCCATGTATTGCCTACTAGAAACGGAAGTGGTGCCGTGTTTAATTAACGGTTCTATATGAGTAGAACACCATCCAGATAGGCTTCGGGTTAAACTATTACATGTTCTCCTCAATGATGATAGCAAGGTGTGAGTGAGGCAAATAAGAAATGCTGATTGAACTACCAGAAATAGATTAAGAAAACTACTCTCTCGAAATTTCACGGAATGGAATAGAATTACCTGGGCGACGCCCAAAATCTCAAGTTTCGTTGCAACGGCGGGTCGTTTCCGCAAAATAGTCTTCGTACGTAAAGGAATGTCCAAGTGACTGCCTGGAAGCGAAATGGGCGCCGACTTTGAGAAAAGGAAGGCCACGTCCCCTCGCAAGCCGCTGAGTAGTATTTAAACTTAATTATAGGTACTAGGGCGGCCACTGTCCCTATTTCTTCATGCATCAAAATTCAATATTTAATCTCGATGATCCTTCGCTGCGACTGTGCTGATATTTTCCGTCATCCTACGGGATGAAGTGAAAGGATTTCCGCCAATTACATGTGAATTCCGATGTCCGGATAGCCGTGATATATGCACTAGCTACAAATTACAACTACGGCTCGGGGAGGATATCCGGAGTACTTGTTTATGTAGGAGCCGGGGACGGACTTAAAAGGTCATTGCTTATCACTGCTGAATATTAAAATTTCGAACAACCCTCTGCTTCCCAAGGAGACTGCGCCAAGCAGACGGCAAATTTTAACATGCGATCCCATTACCTCTTCGTTTTGACAGTGCTTTTAGCACTAGGCGTTGTAGGCAAACCGCAACCTACTGTCGTTCTGGACGCGGGTACAGTAGTAGGTACTGCCACCAGAGTTCCCTCGTCGACTACAATCGTACACAAATTTCTCGGAATACCATATGCCGAGCCTCCTCTCGAGTCGAAGCGATTCTTACCTCCGGAGCCACTACAACGGTTCTCAGCCAATCCTTTCGAAGCTACGTCATGGGGTCATAGATGCTTCCAACAAAATCCTTGTGAGTATCAGGAAACCACATACGATGCAAAAGCCGACGCTAATGGTTGCTATCAGCACTCGACGCCCCGGAAGAGCTTGCGGACGAGAGTGAAGATTGCCTGACTCTTAATGTTTATGCACCCGCGAGCTGTAAGAGCATCGGCCGACCAGTTCTCGTCTGGATTCATGGAGGTAATCTCCAGTCGGGCTATTCGGGGAACCCTATTTTTGACGGGTCTAATTTTGCTGCTATTCATAACATCCTGGTGGTCACTTTGAATTATCGCCTAAATGGTAAGTAATCACAACACGTATGCATGTGTAATTGACCTAACATGTGTTACTCTCATTTGTTTTGCGATAGCGTTTGGCTTTTCAAACTCCCCCGAAATCCCACTCGTGCAGAGAAACGTCGGTTTCTTGGATCAGAGACTAGCCCTTCAATGGGTGCAGGACAACATCCACAAGTTTGGAGGTGATCCGGATCAAATCACAATAGCAGGGGAATCCTCGGGCGCGTCCTCTGTGGATCGGCTCGTCAACCTACCTCCGAAAGGCCTTCCCTTCCGCGCAGCCGCGGCTGAAAGCGGCCAAGCTACGGTCAGCGGTTTTGCGAGGAATAGCGG
This sequence comes from Scedosporium minutisporum, assembly GCA_034774675.1. NCBI lineage: Eukaryota > Fungi > Ascomycota > Sordariomycetes > Microascales > Microascaceae > Scedosporium > Scedosporium minutisporum. The sequence goes on from SJVG01000433.1 coordinate 3,243, forward strand.
ACCGAAATCATGGGAGACTCTGGTGATGTCACTCAACTGCTCTAGTGCAGACAGCGAACTCGCATGTGTGCAGGATTCTGATGGACAGACAATTCGCGACATCATTAACGAGGGTAATCTTGACTTCTCACCCGTGAACGATAACGTTACCCAGGCTGCTACTCCTTATCTAGAGGCCCGCGCTGGAGGTAATGCCGCAAAAGTGCCCTTTTTCACAGGTACCACTGCACAAGAGGGCACCATCCTCTCTCTAGTCTATAACTTAGACATCTTGGACTTTTCTCAGGAGCAATTGGAGCAGTACCTTGCTTTGCTAACCGGAGGAGATGTGCAACTTATTTCCCGATTCCAGGGTTTAATACAGGCTATTCAGCAGACAGACGGCCTCTCACTCTTCTATGCGGCGGCGCAGGCTTACACGGAACTCGTTTATCAATGCGTAAGTGAAGTCTATGGAGAGTAGCCCTCTCCATAGTCTATCAGGCGTCCGTTTTAATAGTTAACCCATATTAACACCTCATATAGCCCGCAAGGCTCCTCACAATTGCCTCAGTAGAAAGCGGTGTCCCAACCTGGCGACACTACTATAATGCAACCTTCCTCAACACTCAGCCAGAGGGGCACACCGGCCTTGGCGCGTATCACGTCTCTGACCTCCGGCTTATTTGGGGCACTTACCCAGAGGAAAATGCCACCGCTGAAGAGATCGCTCTTAGCAAGTCAATCCAGGCGTCGTGGGCTGGCTTCGTAAAAGACCCTTGGGGCGATGGTCCAGGATGGGAGCAGGTAGATGTTTCTGGAGCTGGGCTTGCGTGCCTGGGCTGTAATGGCAGCGCTAATCCGACCATGCTTGACGAAGAAGTTATTGATGGTCGGTGTCTGTACTACCAGGAGATTTACGACAATACCTTGACGCCGTTCTTTTAAATCTAACTTAGATACGACCGAGGCGAAGGGGCGTTGTTTCGAGGAGCACCGATGTAATTAGGCCGCTAGCCACTGGAAGAAGGGGGAAAAGAAATACATGTTGTCCAGAAGCGTCCAGGATCCATATCATCTAGAACAATCTCAAAACTTTTATCATCTGGATTTAATACTTCACTAATTATCGCCGTTATTTAACTTCATCGCGATTCCCTATTTTTCTATAACGCTTCCCTTATTTAAGAAAACAGATTTATTAATAGAATCGTATTCACTCTAAGAACATCCCTCACCCTCCCACTTCTCTTTCTATATTATATACTATTAGACCTTATTCTAGTTCACCTCTCTTAATAATACCTATAACTAACTACCTTATTTTAGACCTTAATCTAGCTAATAATATAGAATAATATTTTTCTACCTCTCCCTAACTCCTAATACTACTGAGACGGAGCAGTGCAGCCTGCCCGATCACCACAAGAACGAAACAAAAGGAAGGAAATAAATGGTCAAATGGTCAAGAATGGTTCCTGCAAAAAGCTGCTGCAACTCCTCCTGCAGGAATGGTAATGGGACGTCGGAATGGTTGATCAACGGAAATAGAGCCGAATCACAACGAAAGGAGGCTTCCAAATAGGGGGAAGTCAAGAAGGATGTCAGTGTTCAAGAAGAACACCTGGTAACATAAGTCAAGCCGGAATAGACAGCCAGACGTTACCAAAGGAAAGGTCAAGATCAGGACCAACTAAGGTAAAAGAATCCTGTTGATCAACAGGAATAGAGCCGGATCATCAGGAAATAAAACTTCCAAATAGGGGGAAGTCAAGAATCATGTAAGTGTCAAATACGGGACACTTTAGCACACAAAAAATAGAAGAACTGTCCGGAGTCACCATATAAGATGATCTATAAGAAAACAATGAAAAAAGAAGTCAATTAAAAGAAAGACTGAAAATGAAGATACTTTAAGAACATGTTGAACTTGTTCCACTTGTTGTTGAAGAAGTTGTTGCTCCTCCTGAGGGAGGAAAGAAAAGAAAAGAAAATAACTAAAATGGCGACGCCACCGAGTACGGATAACTGGGCCGAATAGCTACCAAAATTCAATGTCTCCCTTTCGCTAGCTGTTGTCCAATGATATAGGTGAGTCATGACAGAACCTTACTGAATTAAGAAAGCTCAAAGTTAGTTCATACTCCTTCCTCTTATAGTATCTATCTTATATTTTAGTTATTACTAGAGGTATATATTATAAAGTTCCAGAGATGTGAAAGATAGTCTGAAGCTGAGCGTCATCAATATCTGTCCAGGCCACTCGGCCGCGCTTGGAGACTAACCCCGTCTTTATTCTGAATGGACAGAGGAATCGCGATGTTGCCCGTTATAGTTAGGTAGCCATTTTCTTTTGGACCTCGAAGGAGCCTGGGTTTTCGGATTTTCAAAGAGGCACTCCATGCCAAATATAAGACGAACACCCCAGGTTCCTTGCCGATATTTTTTTCTTTACAAGTAACTTGGTGGTGGTCACGAAATTCGATATCAAGTAACTAGTTATAAACACTCGAACAAGCGGCCCCTATTGTCCCGGTACCATACCTGAGATAAATGACCAGTAATTACTGCTCCTGGGCGGGGTTTTTATCCACTTCCATGATGGCAAGCATTAAGGCTCTACTGGAAGAAAAAATTCCTGAACCTTCCCCTGCATCTCACTAAAGTTTTAAACACCGTATTGAGTATCTCTGACAATTTTTGTGTGGGGATGGGGTGGGCAAGAATCCGTGGCAATGGATGGAATAAGCTTATAGGTATTAGCTATCGAGAAAAGATCAAAGGCGACAAGTGGCGCAAGATTGAGGAGTATTGGCGTACAAGACGGCGTTGAAAGTTAGTCGCAGCAGAAACCCAGCACTAACGAAGAGCGGCAAATGGAGAGCACCTATACCTATTTCGAAGTATTATAGTGTATTCCGGATGGACACACAATGGAACCTGACGACCCTAACCAGCCCCCCCCGAGGACGTAAAACCACGAACCTCTAGGTGTATCCCCCTTTTAAAAGCGGAAGGCGGCTCATACCCGAGGTCCTTCTCGAGGACTACTTTCTTTCTCCCAAAACTGCGGGCGATTTGCTGCCGACATCCCCCTAGAATACTCACCACGGTCTGCGAACCCAATATACTCGAAAGTGGTTCTAGCAAACCTGTCGATAACTCCAAATATGTCGTGGCGTATGAGGTAGAGATACCCCAACAGGACGGGCAAGGCGGAAGAAGGCACAATGACTTCGATGAAGAGGCGGATGCTCCACTCGCGCTCGGCGGAGTACGTCACGAACGGGAGGCTGAATATACTCTAGCCGAGTCGTGTTAGTCTATTTCTTCCTCGGTTGGGCTTGCGTGTACTATATATAATATGACATTGACTTACCAGTATGATGCTAGCAGGTGCGAATATTAGTGCGATGACAGACAGCACGGCGGACTGCTGACTCTCATTTTGCGAAACAAGCGAATCAAGCTATGGAACACTTCTTTAGACAGACGGATTCCCCTTCTCGACGTTAAGCGGGGGTTGCTTACTAGGCCAGATTGAGCCTCGTACCGACCCTTCAAGCTTTCTAGTTGACTCTTCATCCTCGAAGTAGTGTACCTTTCAAACGAAAGGTCATCGAGCGCCTCAATTCTCAGTTCTTGACTTAGCGTTCTCCAGAGGAGCCCGGCAAGACTTTCGGAAGAGCAGGAGGGGGCGCAGTCCCGCCTCACTATTTTGAAGCCCTCATTGCCCTTACTCCATTCCGAGACAAAGTCCCAGACACCCAGCAGGAATTCCAGCGAGTCGGTAACAATATTAAGATTTGTCCTATAGAGCTGCAGCTTGACGGTTTTCGCCATGAAGTCGCTTCTCCAAGGCGATAATTGGGACTCGTTGGTCCAGGTCGCCGTGTTGGTGGCTCTTTCCGTTGAAATAATGTAATCATTCAAAGTTTCTTGCCTCACGGAGCAGGACCATTTACATTCCCTCACCAATGCTAGTATTGTCGTCAAAGGGTGGTACCATGCCGGGGTTCCATAGTGGGAGTCGATCTCCAGGGCACTTAGCATGCGATCCAGGTGTCCATCTCTGTTCATAGGGACTATCTTTTCGTTTTCGGAATGGTTGTTCGACAGATTGTCGAACAAAAGACATCGCGTGTTCATGACTGTGCGTCCATCGGCGCTAAATTGAATCCTGAGGGTGAAAAAGATCTCGCGGACAGGATATTTTGGAGAGCAGAAAATGACGTCTGTACAATTGAGTTAGAGTCTTTGAGCCCACCCGAGAACATCTGTCTCTACAACATGGTAACCCTACGTAACGTGATGGGCGTCGAATCTCCCGTGCTGGCACCTCGGAAACAGGCGAACACCCCGCGCAAAGAAGGGATGAGATCTTCCACTCTTCTGTGGAAATCGAGGGTGCCTATAATCTCTTGGAGCACCTCCCGCTTCGCACCGATGGGATCTACCGTCCCCGTTCCGGTCGTGGCACTAGGAGAATTGCAATTAGCGATGCTGATGGAGTGCCTGGCGCAAAAGCCGCATCATCCTCGACTTAGGTAGCAGTCCATTTTTAGTACATTAAAGTGAAACATCCCGGCTCTACCTCCGCTCCAGTAGTTTCCTAGATGTTACCAATTGTTAGTATTTCTGCATGCACCGTGAGGCATCATCAAGCTTCTTGGACAACGTCAACTGACATCGACAAAGTTCTTTATTTGCGTCTCATCTCGCAGCCAATTCCCTTGCAGTACCTTTCCTGGAGAAGCGACGTCATTATAGATTCAGAGCAACTCCGGACCCGACTTAGAAGGGACACGCCCTCTCCTTTGGCTTACCAGCACTCGAGTGGCCGCGGGCACAGAACAAGTGATTCTCAGTCTCACACCGAGGACCAGACACGTCGGTCACCGGACCGGGTTCGACATTGCTTTCTGTCGCTATGGGGGTCTTCCGTTCTTCAAACCGTGGCAAACTCATTGCTATATGTGAATACTTTGCGGATAGAAAACAAGAGCAAGAACTTGAAACACAGTAGGTCAAATCCCGATAAAACGAAGGAAGCCTTTTCAATTTGTTCTCATGTATCCTCCCGACGGGCCCATGAATCTTGCCGCTTCTTCCCTCATTTCTAGGGCAGGATCTATTGGAGCCGTCACATCACAGCAGCCGATCCCGGCAAGATGTCAGCACTGCCAGCCCATGCGTGCATTAAACCCTGCAGACTGTCAAAATCCATCAAATAATGTTCGACGCAAGCCCTGTTCCCTAATGCACAGTAAGCGAATCTTACGGTAGGTATTGTGATTCGGGACAGGGAGCATACATACACGAAGCAATGGCCTTTCCATTCACAAAAGGCCTAGACCACCTGAGCCAACCTCCTTTATTTATCACTGCGCATGAGCCTAGCTGTGGTCGAATGATTAGAGCCGTTTTTGTTTCTGACTGGCTGGTTTGGGTGCTGCACCCATCCGGGATTCGCGGCATTTGCATTTAGTGTGGCGGTGAAATCAACGAGCGTTGGCAGTACCGAGGTACTAACCGCAAAACTCCCGATGGTCTAGTTGGTTCATGACATCTGACTGTAATGGCAACGGTTCAATCAGAGGGTCACCTGTTCGATTCAGGTTCGGGAGATCTCAACATTTTTCTTTTTTGAATATTCTAGGAGGGTTCTACATATACGCGCGCTCCGACAGAGTACAGACATCTCATTCTCGACTTTCATCATGGGCGAGAATCCTTGCCGCCAAAACAATAGGGAGGCCAGGCAAGAGGAGAGAATACAACATTGACTATCTCAGTTCGCTCCGCTTTCCTCTTGCCCCCACTAGGCGCTATATAGTACAGGGTGTGTGGACCACGGCGTCTCTCATTAAATAAAGATGTCTCTAGACACAGGTGCATTGGACCATATATATATGATCTCAAGTCCAACGATAGTAGCTTTAAAGACTAGGCGATAACTGTCCCAACGAAAGTTGGTCCCTCTCAGTCGTTCTCTTCTTTCAATTAATCACTATAGCATTAGAGTGTTGCGTCGCATCTCCTGGGATAGCTCGCGTACCTAGTTCACTTTTCGAAGCAAGCCTGACCACAAGGAAGGAACCTCGAATCCTGTGCTTTCTATGACGGGCCCATATCAGGAGCGCCGTACGGATTGTGAACACTCCGATAATGCAAATCATTCCCATATAAAACAACAAAATACCACATCCGTGAATAACAATAGACCACATTAAACTGTTTGTTATCCAGTGACTGGCCCCATTGTAATAGGACGAAATCAGCTCATCTCCTTCGCGGTGCATGATCAAGGAGATAGTAAGATCCATAGCGGTTGTCACAGGCGTCTCAAATGCATACATATGTGGTCTGGGGCCAACGAAACAGTAGAGCATTTACGCGAGCGCGGAAGCGAGCCATGCAATTGAGACAAAAAGTGCTCGTTTTAGAGGCGCGTCCTGTTTTCAGCCAGTCTTTGATCTGCTTGGCGGAGGATTTGTGGGCGATGAAGAGCAGTATTATCCCAACTTCATAAAATATAAAGTAGATAGCTATGGGGGCTCTAATAGCCTCGAGTTGCTGACGCCTCGTAAAAGAGTGCAACTTTTCAGCCTCTGTCGCGAAGCTATAGTTAGCATCTTTGATACTTGAAATATCGAAACCATAACGAGAGCTGGTGTATACCATGTCCAGCTGCAACGACAGGGAATACTAACGCCACAGTGGGGTCGCCGTCGGTCGAGTCAATAGTATTGCGCCTCTTGTCTATCTGAACGACTGTGAAAAAGTATGCGCGAAGTACCGACACCGAAACCAACCTCTCTTTACCCCCGAGCAGGGCCGGGATGCCTACGGTGCTCGCCGCTCCTGGATCGCATTCGGGAGCTATGCGGCGCCGGGTACAGGGCCATTCGGTATTGACACGCTCCAGCCTGAGAGAACCCCTTCACGAAACAAAACGGGTTCCTCAAATCCGTGGCTTCCCTGGTGCTAGAGGCGTCGAGGACCCTACACAGCTCTGTGGGCTTCTGCCTTGATGAGGTGCCTGACGGATACTCCAATGTGGCCGACAGCAGCCCCGGGGTCGTGAGGGAATGGGGTGGCTTCGAGATAGTGATTGAGCAGTGCCTCGTCCTTGGAAAGCCTGGGCCCGCGTCGGCTATGGTAATTCACAAGGGCGGCGGGAAGTTCCTGCTCATTGGGTAGTGTTTTAGGTGAGAGCGAAAGCGGTGACCAAGGCCGGCCATTACACGGAGTTCCTAAGGTTCGAGGAGAAGATTGCAATCGGGGACGCGGAGACCGGAAAGCTGAAGAAGGGCAGAATGCTTAATGGTGACGAAACGAGGTCTGGCAAGTTTGGCATGATGCCTAACGATGACCCAGACTATGGTGGTTTCGTTATTCGCATTATTCCCGCAAGGACCATGACTGCGTAGATTGAGTTTCACTCGCTAGAATAGGAAGTCTAGAATGTTAGTTATAGCCCTCACTTCTTACCTTTGGAATCCGCTTCCTGCACGTCCCGTTTATTCTTAGACCAATTCCCGTATCTCCGGGGCCATGGGCCAGTCATAAGATTCAATCATGACTCCACAATTCGAATTCCCTGTAGGTTCTTCTCAGACCATCTGCAATATGACCCGTTACGGGTATTCCGCTAGCATGAAGTCAGAGGGGGGTGATTCTTAGTCATTGGACAACAGAATAGTTATTCTTCTAGGTTAATTCAAGAGGAATCCCCATACAGGTATGTGCGTAGAAATTCCTCAAACTCTAATCCTATAGAGCAGCCTTCCCAGCCTTCCCAGCCGTCCCAGCCCACCGGGGTATCACCTAACAGTTCTGCCAGGGACATCAAATCTATGACAGATCTTAAAACTCGCTCTATTTCCTCATCACTGCTTCTCCAAGACCAACTCGCCGATGAGGACTTTTCCCCGCCGTCAGTAGAAGGGGAAGAAACTATCTCCGACAAGGTGGACAGTGCTGTAGAGTGGGTGTTATTATCACATCTCCCTGGGTCTGGATGGGCAGGTCCCAGGTGGGCGGCCGGTTCTGAATCCGAAGAACAGGTGTAACGATCAAGAGTATTAACTGGAGTTTTGGGAGACGCCGACTCTGGCCTTGGCGGTGCACTGGTTGACGTCCCGTCTTCGTCGTTGGGCGCTTCCGGACCAAAATGAAGCTCTTTACAGCCATGGGGCGACGCTTCGATATCTGGCATTCCCTTCCTAACCATACCAGACCTATTAGTTAGTCGGGCCGTGATTTCATTCACTTACGACTGAGTCTCGCTCACCTATTCCTCTGGAAGCTCAGGAAACAATGAAAGTCGTCATGCTTGCAGTTCAGGCATGGTTGCTCCGCCGTAACATTGCATCTAACTTTTCGATTGCGACAAGGGACGCAAGCCCATGCCGCTCGTCTCTTGGTTGAGGATCGGAACTTGGGATGACCGAGCCGCCGGCGGTGGCGGCGGCGGCGGGTCGATTCAGCCGAGGTTGGCTCGGGCGTAGAGAAAGACGAAGTAGGATGGGCCGGCATATTTTGGATCTTAGGAAGCGCCGTGTCGACCTCGGTTACGGCCAGTAAGTCAAAGGGACATATTCGGAATATGTACATCCGGCCAAGGTTTGTTACCTAGACACCGATCAAGCGGTATCTACAGTCTCGGACCAGAGTCCCTGGTTAGCCACCACCATTATCCCTGCTTCCATTATTGTGAGTCGGGCAAGTCTGCGGTAGCGATTGGTCTGACACATATCTACAAGGTGTGGGCCTGGCCTGGCCTGTGGTCAGCTTTCCTCAGCCCTGTGGGTGAGATAAATTCCGCGGAATTTGAACGGGATTGGGGAAATTCCGCGGCCAACCCTATTGCACTCAGTGCACGCCAGATCAAAATACCTCTTAGGTGGGACACTTTACATCGGAAAAGAGAGACCCACAAGAACATGGTTAGTGCCACGGAACGTTTAACACACGGAACTTAGAATCGCATGCGTTCCGTGGCAGAAAACCGAAGGAACCCATGCCCGCCAAGTGACGGGACAGCACCAGAGCACAGTGGACAACTAAGCGAAAACCTCAAGAGAGTGGTGTAAATAGCTCCCTGTTTGTAATGGTTTGGATATTGTCCTAACAAGGCTTTCTACGTATCTTGACTCGTTTGTATTGCGCCTCAGATCGTACCACACACACATGTTCGAAAGACCTTACGGTACAACATGTCTCAGGTATATCGGTCTAAGCAACGGATCATCATTCCTACGGACCTGTCTGTGACAGAGGCCACGCTCCTCAATGACCCCGAACCTATTCCGGACGACAAGGTCCTCTTTGAGGAAGCCTTCACCGGCCACACTGCCACGTATCTGGGCTTCAAGTGTCAAGTAAAGCGGGTAGCAGCCTGGATTAAGCAGCACCTCAGTCTCGAGGCTGGAGATATTGTTACCATCATCTCTCCTAGTTCGATTGACTATGTCGTCGCCACGCATGCCGTGTGGTGGCTCGGCGGTGTTGTCTCCATGATCAACGATGGGCAATCGCCCAAGGATCTTGCGCACGGATTGGAGGTGGTCCAGCCGAAATTCCTCATCGTGGACAGCACAGTCATCGACAAAGTCACTCAAAGTCTACGTACTGCTCCCCATGCTGTCTCAGATGACCACATCGTGATCTTGGGCCAGACTGTATCGTACCCGTGCTGGTCCGACGCCATGCGGAGACGACAAGACGTGAATCCGCCCCCGGCTCACAACGACGACAACGGCAGCAGATGCGCCCTGCCACCACCCCCGCAACTAGAACCCTACTCGCTCCACAATGGCGACAACCGACAGGTCCTTGCGGCGATTGTACTCTCAAGCGGGACAACCGGCCGCCCCAAGGCCGTGATGATGTCGCACCACAATCTCATCGCCGCCAACTATCAGCTGCGCGCTGACAATCCGCAGAACTGGCGAAGCGACATGCGCGAGGTCTTCTTCCCCCCTCTGTCCCACGTCTATGCAACATACGTTGTCATGACAGGGGCTGCGTGGCTGGGATACTACGTGTGTTTAATGCCGCGGTTCGACCTAGAGACTTTTTGTCGCTTGATGTCGCAGCGAAAGGCGACAGTAGCGCGGCTTGTGCCCCCGGTCGCCAAGATGCTCGCAGAGAGCCCCATTACAAAGAGGTTCACGTACCCCTCACTTGAGTACTTTACTTGCTCGGCCGCCCCTTTGAGTGTGAGTTTGGAGAACTCGTCGAAGCCACGTTGAGCGTGAGACGGAACACCAGCTAATCTCGAGAAAGGAAACCACGGCCGCCCACTTAAGGAAGGTATTTCCTCACGTTGTACTCTGCCAGAGTAAGTTTATCCAGAAACGCCTAAAGGGCATTTGGACTTGAAGTCGGCTGATAGTGGGTAGCGTACGGTTGCACCGAGGCCGCCGGAGCATGCGTGCAAAGCGGCGTTCGGGACAGGGATATGGCCAGGAATGCAACGGGGAAAGTTATCGCTAACCTTGAGATGCGCTTCCTCGATTCCAAAGGCGAGGACGTCGGTCCAAAGGGACCTGGCGAAATTGCGATACGAGGACCTAATATCATGATGTTGGTCTCCATGTTTCACCCTGGACATTTCTGGATCTAACACCAGGGCCAAGAGCTTTCGCGGCTAACCTCAGTTTCAGGGGCTATCTTCGGGACCCTCAAGCAACTGAAAAGGCCATGCTTGACGGTGGATGGTACAAGACAGGCGATCTTGGATATCTCGACTCTTGGGATTATCTCGTGGTGAACGGTCGGACGAAAGATACGATCAAGTACAACGGGTAAGTGATTAGATCCCCGCAGCAACCCCTCCCACCTTCCACGAATTGCTCTTTGTCTAACAGTGCCATCTAATGGGGGCAGATTCCAAGTGTCCCCGGTGGAGCTCGAGGAAATTCTCCTTCGCCACCCCGCGGTCGACGAAGTGGCCGTGTGCGGTGTCTGGAGCGACGTGGCAGAGACAGAGCTGGTGCGGGCGTACATAGCACCCAAGGCGGGGATAGAGAGAACTGCGGAGACCGCTTCGTCGATTTCGAGGTTCCTAGCCGGTCAAGTATCCGGTTACAAACAGCTGCGGGGAGGCGTGGTGTTCTTGGATGGGCTGCCTAAGAGTCCGACCGGCAAGATTCTTAGGAGACTTCTTCTCAAGGACGTGCCACAAGGGACCAGTAGCACCAATCCCGTCGCTAAATTATAATAGTACCAAGCCTCTTCATAGCTTGAAATTCGAGTCTGTTCAGTCACCCTCTAACTATTTGAAGATATATCCCCCCCATTTGAGACTGTTACGGGAACATAAAGAAATTTGCAGGCTGTAATGATCACTGCGCCAAAAGGACTAACTGCCAGGGCATACCCTGACGGGTGGTCACAGCGCTATATAAAGTGTCTCGTAGCGGAGACGATGAGGAAATTAGATTCACCGTCCCCGATTCCGTATACCTGGGCCTGGAGAGACGGTGTCTAGGTCACCATACCCGGCTTGGAGGTCATCCAGTGGGTTGTTCCTTCTTTCTGTTTCCATCGATGCGTGCCCTGGCACGTCGTTTCTTGCTAAAGGTGTGCCCCCGGCTAGTAACAGCCCCGGCACAACTTCTTGGTTATATGGGCCGTCAATGCCGAACACAGGTGACACTCGCGATTCCACGCTTTGGTGTTCCAAATTGTCCTCCGAAGAAAATAGCCTTTCATCCATGGACGAGACGGCGCTGATGGCAAACCTGCAGGTTGGCGCCAATTCCATAAGCAAACTATAGGCCTCCTCTATAATCACGGAGATCCTCTCGGATTCCTCCTGATCGTTTACCTCATTGCCTAGAACATCAAGGAAGAGGGAGATGGAAAGGACTAGGGCTGTTGTGATGGCGATGGTGATGCCCGAATTGACAGGTTTCCTCGCCGTCTGGCTGTAAAACCCTGATATGGCCCGGATAGTATCATACGCAATCCCTCGGCCGTCGCTCGTCTTTGTTCTGCTAAAACAGCTGCACACTCCTGGGAATGCACCCCTTAGGAGTAGCCGAAAAATATTTGTATTCTGTTTTTCCCTCGTCTGTAAGTCGTGGTACTTCGTGGCTTATGGTGCAAACGCTTGCACTTACCAAGAGAATAGACAGGCGACGATCCAAGTATGATGCACTCCCTTCTTTAATATTGTCTTCTGGTGTCTCTGGTGTCCCCCATTGCAATATCTCCGGTATGCCGGCGGCGCAGACTTGGAGTTCTGTATCCAGAAGGGCCGATAGTCGCAGAGTACAATGGTGTCCATGTGCTGGCATTGAAAGGACTTGATCGGAGAATGAGCTCCATAGATTGCAAATATAGGCCATGACTTGCAGGTATGGCGCGTCCATGTGAAAAGCGCCGCTCTCATCATTTGCACTCCTCCAGAATGCCAGACCAGAAACCGCGTTGAGTGGCAACCGCTCACACGTTTGGCCCTGCCACGTGGGTGCTTCCAAATCTCGTCTCAGTCCGTCTGGCAATTTGTCGGGTTGGAGCATATATGGCGCCTCGGATATTCGAGAAAGAGTACGGTCGAGAATAAAGACGGTCCACCATAATAAATCAACAGCGTTCCTGCTGCGGGCTTGTTGATCTCTCCTCCAGCGGCCAGGGGAATCAACCACAGGCAACAATCGTGCTGCGGCCGCGTGTAACTGGAGTGCTACATCTACCATATCGGCATGGAGAGCATATAGGCTGTTTAGAACGTGGCAGCTTATCGTCTCCATGGATAGAGGCCGTACTCCGTCGAAGGCTTGCTGCAATTTTCTCGATGTGCTCCATGTTGCATACCCAGGTAGATGGTCAGCCGGCTGGTGGCCGCTTCTTGCTTCCGCTAATGTGTTCGATGTGCTTTGGCTTAGTGCGAAAATGGCGCACATAAGTGCCATGAACGACGATGCTTCGGAGTCGATGGCGACGACAGTAGAGGAGCCCGTGTCAGCAGCAGGACACCCAAGTCTGGCCAAAGTACGAGATAAACGAGTTTCAATATCTCTTTGGTCGAGGAAGGGATACTCAGGATGAAAATTGTCAAAGTATTGTTGGAGAAGGCGGGATCTTTCAATCGAGGGAGGAAGTTGAAGGTGGAACAAGTTTGTAGTAGCGATGTCCGACGCTTCATGGCTGCTTTGGAAAAGCCCAGCTGGAGTCGTGGCAACGGCGGTTACCTGAGGATGAAGCGAAGCGTCCGATAGAGCGTACGGTGCTAAAATACCGCCAGATCCCTCCAGAATCTGTGGCGGCGGTCTCACATGTCCTTCCTCAACGGATGGTGTCCTCTCTGGGAACGTGTAGGTGACATTATCATAAGGACTACCTTGGCTTCCTGCTTGACTATTGGCGCCGTCGCTCCTGGAGGGGGTTTCTCTTAGACCCGGATGTTTAAGAAGGCGATAGCACCGTCGCGATCTTGGTCAAGCATATTTAACCTGATGGAGGACCTACCGGTTGTCGTTCTGACTTCTTGTCACTACCACTACCTTGCGACCCCTTTTTCTCCGTTCAGGATCATAGACACATTCGGTGCCTCGATCGACGCAATTAAGACATGTGTCATGACCAGAGCACTATGAGACAGTTAGGCTCAATGATTCAAAGATTCAACCGAAAGACTGCGTCTACTGATTGCGCAGCGTGGGCAGACTTGCCTTGATCTTACGGTGCCTGCAGGCTTGGCTGTTTCCAGACATGCGGTCAATAGACACCCAGGTGGACACAAAGGCTACGGGGGCTAGCTTACCATGCTTTGGAGATGTACTTGTCGCGACGGTGCCTCCGTGGAGGTCGAGAGGCTTCCAATTGTTCTAGGGAGGCCATTCGGAGTGTTGGGTGGGTGAAGATGGGGCTGTCAAGGCTGGACACCCGCTGACGCTCCTTGACGCTCATTGAGCACCGCCACGGGGTGACGGCTGTCATGGGAGAGCACGGAATTAAGGAACATGTGCAATGTCTTGTGGCGTATTCGGCTCCATACTTCGTATGCAGTGGGACGACAAAGTAGGGGGAATCGAATCCATCGTAGTGTCTGTGCAATACCTTTAACCCAAAGAGGAATAGTCCGTGTGGAGAGAATGCGGGGAAGACCCGTTTTGTCAGGCGGGGAGCACTTGGAACCGATTAGCGGTATGATGCATCTCCCACTTGTGAGGATGTGTTCTAACTCGGCTTGGTCGACCGGGAGAAGCTTTGAGAGGTCAGGGGCCCACCCTCGACCGACCGTACCTTGTATCATCCCTCTTCGTGCAAGTCCAGGCAAGGCAAGAGTAGAAGATACAAGTACAGCAAACTTGTGGAACGACTCCGCCGTCACAGCTTCCTCTTCACGGTTTCGATTTTTTTTTTGTTTTTTTTTTTTTTTGCCTCGCCTTCGCCTGTTATGCCGCAGCGGTTCTCCCAGGGACTCACGAAAGGCTTGATGCCGGGGAGGCCGGAAAATAATGGACTCCGCGACCTTCGGCGCCGCATCCGTGCTGTCCAGAAGTCGCGCTCCCTGGGACGGCAGCTTGGGGAATCAGCACCCAATCCAAATGCCACCGACCACGAGTTTCGTAGAAATGCACAGTCCCTGGCAGGCCATACAACAGAAGAGGCGAGCTCCCAAACCGAAGTGACAGACAATGATGTCGTACTCAATTTCGAGAACATGGACCAAGACTGTGCATTACGTCCCGTCACTACAAACTCAACGATCAACACTTCAGATACGCTGCGCTTCTCGGATACCTTCCGACATCCTTCCACCTACAAAACTACTATGAACGGACCACAAACAACTCCGGAAACTGTGCCTGCAGGCCAGACGCGGCTCACCACGGACGAACGGGGCCAGCTCCGATACTTCGGCTACTCGTCTTTAATGCGGATGGTCTCTATCCTCCCGCCATCTTCACCTTCCAACTCGACCGCCTCCTCAGCGGCGGCGGCGGCCTCGGGATCTGGCACCTTGGATGATATTGGCCGAGATGTGGGTATACTGGCTGACTCGGCTGAAACCCACCATCATCTGATGGACCTCTTCTTTCGGTACCAACACGCAGCGCTACCTGTCCTTGACGAGGCGGCTTTTCGAGAATCGTATATTCGAGGAAAACGGACAGAGTATTACTCGACTTTCCTGCTGCATTCTCTTCTCCTAAGAGCGCTAAAATTTTCAGCGCACCCACATGCAGACCAGCTCAAGATCGTCTACCTCCGGCGAATCCGCCGCGAGCTGCTCTTTGAGATTGAGAATCCGAGCATTGCCACAATTCCAGCCCTGTGCATGTTTGGGTCCTACATGGCGGGCGAGGGTAGCGATCGCGCGTGTTGGCTGTATCCGGGTACGTTTACGGATTTCCTTCTCCGCTCGACTTGAACCAAAAGTAGTACGTAGTGTTATTATTTCCCTACTAACATCGTTTTGCAGGCCTTGCTTTCCGTCTGCTCTATGATTTCGGTCTTCATGAAGATTGCTCTGACCTCGTCAAGTCTGGGCGTCTGACAGAAACTGATCGCCGCATCAGACACTCTATCCTCTACCACTGTTATGTCTTTGACAAGTAAGTAATCGTTTCAAGCAAACAACAAACAAAAACACAACCGGGGTACAGAACAAGAAACACTAAACTGTAATAGACTGTATAGCTCCTTTCAAGGCCGGCCAACCGCTGTCCGCTTAGAAGACATCTCATGCCCTCTTCCCTCGGCAGATATTCTCGACTCAAGCCACCAGTCCGTGACTGCCTTTGTGCGTCTCTCTTCAATCCTGGAAGAAATTCTGCCTATTATCAACGGACGCCGACTAGATACTATATATCAGCTCGCCTCGGTTGAAAAGCTCTCCCGAGCCAGCGACGATCTCCTGCGATGGTTCAAGGCGTTACCGCCAGAACTACAGTGGAACTCGAGCGCTGTACAGCTCCCATCCCCAGCTACATGCGCACTACACATCCATTTCCTCTCAGTCACCATTCTCCTTAACCGACCGTTTGCTGCCTATATGCTCAAGTCTGCTGATGACAAGGGCGTTGTTGACGGGGGTGCTGGAAATAGGCGCCTCAACGGGCAGACACCAGAGATTTCCCAGAAGATTTGCACAACAAGCGGCATTCGGATATCGAAAATTCTCTGCGCGTACAAGCGCCATCACGGCGCTAACAAATTCTTCTCCACCATTAACCCAGCATGTCTATCCGCGTCCATAGCGCTCATCTCAGACATTGTCAGTGCCAAGGCCGGAGAGGACAAGAGGGAGGAGAAACGATAGCTCTCCGCTATACTCGAGACACTAAAAGAGATCACTCCAACTTACCCTGTTGCTAGAAGAAGTTACATAGTTCTCTGTGCTATCGTCAAGGCCTGCGGACTGCAGGGTGTCGCCCCGCCGCCATCATCGTCGGGACCGCTTGGAACGTCGGACTCGGGAAATGACCTGCTCGACCAGCTCTTCCAAAATTCAGAGGGGCAACAGACCGGCCTGGACGAAATGGTTTCGTGTATGAACGAGTCGCTGGGATGGGAGTTTCATCCAATGTTAGGCGACGTGCATGACATCGGGCTCTCGGACTTTTATCCTCGGCTGTCGCCGTGGCCACCGTCGACACCAGACTATGGGAACTGGTTAGTTTGAGGATAGTGATAAACCTGCGAGAATTGGTTTTATAGATTGCCTCTGGCGAAGAAGAGACCCATTTGCGCCACTCATCACGAGTCATCAGTGATCGACTTTTTTTCTTGTCATGTTGCCTGCTGAAACCACGAAAAATTAAAAAGAACCAATCTCGAGAGTCAGTCGCACATTATAAAAGAATACGACAATATAAGCCAGTTGAGATATACTATCCGCTTTCCCTTTTACAACTTTGCCAGCTTCTTCTGCTGCTTGGCAATCATATCCATGAGAATCTCCTCACTGCCACCGGACACAACTAAAACCCTGACATCCCTGCTTATTTGCTCGACACGACCACCAACCCCGCCCCGTGAGTAGCCCATTCCTCCGAGTACTTGCTGCGCCTCGCGACACACGGTCTCGAGGTTGTGTGCGGCCTGCATCTTAAGCAATGCGGCCCATGGCGAGAATGCCAGCGCCGGTGTGGTCACGGAACGCCGGACCAAATCCTCCATCAGATGTTGCATTGGCTCGATAAGGCCAGCCATCTTGCTGAACTTTAGCCGGATGGCCTGGTTCTCGAACAGCTTCTTGCCAAAGGTCTCGCGACGGAGGGCATAGCGGTAGCTGTCTTCAAGAGCCACGCGCGAGAGACGGAGAGCAGTAATGCCAACCCACAGGCGCTCATGTGTAAAGGCTGTTAGTCTGTTAGCATGCCTGTTTACGTACAGCCGCTAGCGTTCTGTCTCCGTGCACCCTAATAGACGAGGTATATGTTACCTACTTGACATGATGACCTCGAAGCCCTGACCCTCCCTCCCGAGAATGTTCTCAACTGGCACTACAACGTTGTCGAGGTCAATGAACGTCGAGCCGCTCGAACTAACGCCCGAATTAAGCATCTTCTTTCGGTGGATTCCCTGTGTGTCCATGTCGACGATGAACACGGTTAGGCCTTTGTGACCCGGCCCTCCGGTTCGAGCCGCGACAAGAGCGTGGGTCGCCAGCAGACCCTGAGTAATCCATTTCTTCTGGCCGTTGATCACGAAATGCTTTCCATCCTTCGTCTTCTTGGCCTCTGTCGTAAGACCTGCCACATCCGAGCCGGCTTCAGAATCGGGGTTAACGTCAGCAGACATTCGAGAATAAGGCGTGAGTTGGCATCCCAATCCAATGCAAGAGACTCACCATCCGGTTCGGTAACCATAAGACAATGCTTTTGGTCCCCCGTTAGGAGGGGCCTCAAGTACTTCTGTTTCTGCTCCTCGGTGCCGTACGTTGACAATGGGGCGCCGCCGGTCGTCGCGCCGCCATTTATACCCCAGACAACGCCGAGGTATCCGCAGCGAGCGATTTCGTCGATAAGCTACCCGCTTGCGTGTTAAGTAGGGATTAAACGTGAGAAACTGACCGATGGAATATTAAACCTACAACTGCATCGTGGAATTCGTCCCATTCTGCAAACCCCGAATATGTTAACCCTGCTGTAACTATCCTGTGTCTTTACTCGACATACCATCAGGAGAAATATCGGCTGGCAACTTAACGCCGCCCAATGAACTCTTAGGCAGGGGGAATACTGCAGCCGCGAGAAAGCCAAGCTCGGCGTGACGCTTGAAAGCGTGGTCAGGAACGTATCCCTGCGCCTCCCATTCCGCACCGTTAGGAATGATCTCGCTGTCGACATACTCTCGGATAAAGCGCTGGAGCTTCCGGTGAGAGTCCTTGTAGTAAGGGTTGCCCTTGTCGGTGTGCCAGTTCGGGTCGGCGAAGGGAATATTACTGGTTAGAGCAGAAGCCATGGTGATTTCTCGTCGCTCACGGGCAAAGACAAGTGTAGAAAGACGAACAAGATTTGATAAGACAAAAAACGCCGGCAGAGGTTGTCGGCAGATGAAGGTAAGATCTTATTTCTACTCCAAGATCCTATTTCGTAGCTGACCCATCTGGAAGCCCGGCTCTAAAATATGCCCTTAACATGCGATTTCGTCCTCTGGCATTAGCCATCCGTCGGATGTGGGTCTCGGAACTGAGCTCTCGAGGCAAATTTCCGCGGCCCATCGCAGGGGACCAAATTAAATTCCGTGGAATTAAGCCCCTGAGACTACTTCACCGAATACACACTCAATTCAAGCCACTCCCAGATCCCTGTGCTGTTCCTGGAATACTACCCTAGAGAATGGCCTAAATATCTACGACCAAGACGAACTCCGGCAGACAATTCGGCAGGTGAACAACAACTAGGCCCTCTGTATACCGCAACTCAACGTTATGGCGGAAAGACTCCAGCAAATTGCTGGGCAGCTGCGCCCATCTCGAGCATCTGCTACCCGGCAAGATTCGAAAGACCCTTCAAGGTTGGCAGATAGCCATAGCAACACTCGACGGTTACATGACTGACTTGTGACTGCAGGATCGACGGCTACGTCGTGCTAGTTACCGGAGGTGCACAAGGTAGGCGGTTAAGCCATTAACATGTGTTTTGTTGTCTTCGAAGTGCTGACACGGATGGGTGTTATTTAGGCATCGGCAGAGCTACCGCAAATCTCCTGGCAACAAAGGGCGCCAAGATTGTGATAGCAGATGTTAGTGAGGAAAAGTCCAGCGAGGCCGTCCGCGATCTTCGTGACCGCGGATGCGAGGCAGTGTCGATCGTCGGGGACGCACTCGAAGATGGCTTCGCCGAGAAGGCCGTGAAATCCGCGCTCGATGCCTTCGGCAAAGTCAACTGTTTAATTAACAACGCTGGGTTCTGCTATGACGCTGCCATCCACAAGATGGACGACGAAAAATTCGATGTTATCATGAAGATCCACAACTACGTTCCCTTTCGCATGATCCGCGCCTTGTCCTCACACTGGATGGATCCCGCCAACCGCGATATGCCAAAGGTGATTGTGAACGTCTCATCCACATCTGGTCTACACGGACAAATGGGTCAAATCAATTATGCCACGGCGAAGATGGGCGTTGTTGGCCTCACTAAGACGGTAGCTTCCGAGTGGGCCCGGTATGTACTGCGCCGCACCTCCTCTCGCGCCACACGCCTATTATGTTCTAACTGTTCGTGTAGATACGGAGTCCGCTGCAATGCGGTGGCGTATGGTTGGATGGATACCAGGCTCACAAGACCGCCCACGGGCGAAGAGACTGTAGCCACTGGCGGCAAGGAGATAGTCCTGGGGATTAGTGCTAACGCGAAGAAGTTTCGCGATTTGTCTGAGATCCCACTTGGGCGGTGTGGCACCGTGGACGATGCGGCCGGGGTTATGTTGTTTTTGGCAAGTCCGCTCTCATCATATGTAACGGCAACCTGTATTGAGTGTGACGGAGGACGCTTTATGTAGGGAATTGACGGGGGGATAAATACTATTTCCATGCGAGCACTTTTGTCGCTTTCTACGTTCGGGCTCACTCTTTTCTAGACCTCCCTTTAACCTCCCATTAGCTATGTTCAAATCCTTTAATCAACATCCACGCCAGAGAATAGGCACCACGGCTTAGATGAGGTAGGAGATCACTATATCGATCCTTGCCGCAAAATGTAAATTTCAGCTACACAAGACTACATTAAGAAGAAAAACCCATTAGAGGCAACAACTTTCCCTTATCTAATAGCGGAGCTAGCTAATTTCTCAGTACATATATCGGTAGTCCGGATGGTCGTCACCAAGCTGTGCGATTTCCTCTGGCGTCTTTCCCTCCAAGCGATAGTTCCTCTCGCCACGGTCCCTTCTCTTATTCTCACGTTTCAACAACACAGATGTTAAAGCATGCATGAAAATAGTGAGCACCATAAATCCCAAGGACCCAGCATGCCCTAAGCGGTAGAGCGGTCGATCCTGTGTTCGGTAAAGGAAAGGGGTGAAGGTTCCCGAGACGTTGGCTAGCGTCATAGCCATTGCCTGCCCTACAGCGCGCTTGTAGTGGGAGGGTAAGTTGCTAGGCATCCAGGAAAGAGGAATGCCAGTAGCAGTGTACACACCCATTCCTACAATAATACAGCCGGCATACTGTGGTCCGTTCCCCCTCGCGAAAGAAGCCAGGATGATAACGTAGCCAACAGCACAAGTCACGCCGCCAGCAACAGCAAAGTAGCCCCGTCGTCCCGTTCGGTCGGATAGATAAGCCGTACCCAAAAAGCAGAGGACACCGGCAAAGTAGCATGGAATCGTCAGCAACTGCGTGTGCAGACCGTTATAGCCAAGGGCGTTGATAATTGTCGGCAGAAAGGTGTTGTACCCGTAGATGGCCACGGTGGCACCCAGTTGCCCAACAGATAAAGTCCACACTTTCCAGTCACGAAAGGCAGACATAGATTGCTGCCAATCGATTTTCCCTTCGCCCTCCAGTCCGACTGAGCTGCCGTCAAGATGCCGCCGGATTGGGACGAAGGACTTCTCTCGCTCGGTCAGATATGGAGCTTCGGAGGGGCTGTTGGCAAGGACAAAGAACGCGATAATCCCAAGCAGCATTGTCGGGAGGCCTTCGAGAATCATGAGCCATCGCCACGCAGACAAGCCTCGGACGCCGTCCATGTGCCCGAGACCATAAGCGACCAGTCCCCCGATAACACCTGCCAACGCAGCCGACGCATAGAGATAGAATATGCGGATGGCCAGCTCACGCCTGCGGTAAAAGAAAGTGAGGTAAAATGCTGCGCCTGGGAAGTAGCCAGCCTCGAAGATGCCGCTAATAAGTTAGTCCAGTTAGCGATCGCCCCCGTGTGCGTTCGAACCAGCTAATACTCTAGACAGAGAGGATAGCTAGGGAAGGGGTCGGTAGACATACAGCAGCAGACGAACCGCAATCATCTGTGTCTTGTTCTGGACGAATCCGGTACACAACGATACCGCACCCCATGCAATTGCAATGCCGGGGATGAAGCGCCGAGGCTGGAGCTTTTTCAACTGTAGCATGGAAGTAGGCGAATTGTCAGCGTGCTAGCATGTGATGGTGATCGCACAAGAGACGAACCAAGATATTCGACGGGATCTCGAAGGTTACGTATGTCGCAAAGAGAACCGCCACACAGAGCTGGTAGTCGTCTCCAGTAAGGCCAAGGTCTCTCTCGAGGTGAAAGATCCGAGCGTTACCTGGCAATCAGATACGTTTTGTCAGCCGCTTGACTCGAATCCTTAAGACAACAGAGGAAAATGATCTGCAACAACTTACCAATGTTGACGCGGTTCAAGAACGACATAACGTAGAGTGCGCTGACAATCGGGAGAATCCGCCAATCGCACTTTCGCACCATGCGCCGTTCCTCTTCAGGAGGCATATCAAAGTTAGGGACGCTCTCAAGCTCTTTTTCCAGGCGCAACTCAGCATGCTCAGCGCATGCCTTGTCGTTGGGATCGTCAGAGCCTGGGTCGATATCCCTGCCGGTCTTTCGGTGGCTGGTAGTCATGTCTGCAAGGTATACTGCAAGGTGTTCTAGGATAATAGGAAGATAAGGAGGAAACTAATGCATGGCCGTCTGTTAGATAGAGATGGCTTAGGGAATCGATAAGGATAAGTAGACCGTGATACATATGTGTGCGCTATGTACGTGAAATTACTCTGTAACATAGTGATACAAGCAGTGGATTTGGAAAACCGCGGAATATATACCGGAATTATAAGAAGTTCGAAATTCCCGGGATCCTTTTCCCTTCTCCCTGCTATACCCACCATGCTAACGCTCAGGCCATGCTCATACTACCTATCAGACGTGTAAACGACGAAATCGCATGTCGACGTAGCTGTCCAGCGTATGGAAGGCGCGATAAAGGAATAAAACAAAATCGTAGTGGGGATCTTGTCTCTCAGATTCTGCATACAGATAGCTACAGTTCACTGCCGCCGGATCTCTCTGAGGCGTGGTTGGCCTTCTCGAGATACCCCAGGACCAGGCGAGATGTGGCTACGCTTTCAGCTGCGTCGACCGGGTGGTATGATTCTCTTCAATCGTATTGCGTCAGCTGTCGGGCAGCAAGCATAGTCTATGGTTATTATCTATGGTAGCTTGGCGCACCGGAAGAAGATTGTCTCGCTGTAAACCCTCCAGTTTCGGGTCAAAGATAGCAGCACAATGCTCCTGAAGTCTGAATCTAGCCCGGGTGTCGGGCAAGATGGGCTTTCAACCCCACACTCGCCTGGCTTCGAGTACATTTACGAGTCATTCCCAAGTGCTCGCCACATCAGACTCCTCCAGCTCGATCCGGGAACCGTCGACAATTTCCTCTCCGTCAGTCTGATACCAACCTCACTAGACAGCAATCCTTGCGGAGACTCTTTGAAGCTGTAGCCGAGATTGGTCGGGAGAACCTCTTTTATAGTAGGCACGCAGCTCAATATTACGGCCTGCTGGAGAGAACTTTTGGCTCGAGGGACTCCATAGTTGGTGAGAAAGCCAAGTGAACTACACCAGCAATCTCCTTAACGATTGTGAGCTACACACGACGCGACACGACCCGGAGCTTGACAATGTCGTCCCTAGACTGACGGGGAGTTCGAGGGCTCTTGAAGTTGGCGGTCAGATATCTAGAGTCGTGCGAAAATGCAATCCAGCCTAGGTTTTCGCCGTCTTCAATTGAATTGAACACTCTAGATAAGCCGGCTAGGGGATCCTAAACTCTGGTGTACTCATTCGTCGCGTGAGGCTTCCCATCGAAAGTGTGACGAAGATAGCAGGTCCCCTATCAATTGCTTAGATTGCTTTACTCGTTTCGCCTAATAAAAGTTGTGTTGTTTCCCGGAGGTTGATAGTTTTGCCATCCAACGCAGTTGTTAGGATTGTCGAGTCATGAGGGAATGTGTAAATCCTTTAACACCCTAACATAGCTAGTGAGGTCAAGTAGTTCTCGGTGCCAGCAAATTTATTCTGTGCTCTTCACGCGTTATTAAACCGCGATGGTACGAGAGGCTATGTATTAATTTTATGATTCGAAGTCGGATATTAGCAAGGATTCTGGTCTTCATGGTTGTTTGTTGATGTCTGAACGATGAAAACGGATCTCGGGGGGACCTAATTGCCCAGATCCTTCACAGCTTCTGGTGGTGGAGGCTGTGAAGCTAGGGGCGGAGATTCTGGAAATATCTACTGGCCCAAACTTGAATTAAGCGCCTGGCTAGCAGGGAAACCTGCATAAGCCAAGCACCGCGAGTCTCGGTGGTGCTGTTGCAGGACCAGGCTGTCGTGTCTATATTTAGACTTGGCTCGTGAGCAACGAGACATAAATCCGCAACTCCCCTCCGACTGCACGCAGCGGAGCCGCATATTTCTTCACTACGAATAACAACTTTCAACATCAGGCAAAATGGCGACGCTCGACACCGCAAACCCGGAGCCAATATGGGATGTCCCAGGCCTTTCATGCGAAGACTTTTACGCCGCAGCATATTTCCTTTCGCACCACCAGAGCCAACAGAGCCCGAGCGAAATCGTGCCCGGAGAAAGCACCACACCCGCCACCTTGAAATCTCTCCTAGACGGACTAGCCTTGCTCTTCGCACGCGCCAAGGGGCGAGGGGCAGGCACAGCCGCCAACGTCACTGCCATAGCTGTGGAGAGGCGCGAATCCGATGGCAAGGAGACGTTCGTGTTTTATGTTGCGAAGAATGACGGTCCTCAAATAAATGGCCCTCTGAGCGATGAGGAATTTGCGAAAAGATTAGTCGCATGGTTTAACAACGGTGGGGAAAGTGTCCCCGAGGTTGGCTCCGAAATGTGGCGGGACATGGTTCTCTTTTGGGACCAGCGGGTTCAAACATACCTCGGGACGATAAAGGCGTCAAAAAACCTACTTCAGGTTATTCCAGAGCTAAAAGGACAGTTTCGGAGCGGTGGAGATGACGATCTCAATCATTTTACTGTTGATCTAGAGGTCTTACAACAACACATTGCTGCCCAGGACGGAAATATAACCGTGGAAGCTCGGGTATTCAACATGTGTTTCGAGCTCCCCGATCTCAGCGAGTACAAATATCCCAAGTATTCCATCGCCAGAGGTCAAAGGGATACTCGCACAGAGGCACAAAAGCAAGCAGAAAGGTTTTGAAAAGCGATTAAGCATGTAAAGCTCTTGAGAACCCTACGTGTGGTTTGGGAGGAGCTCACTCGACTGCGGACTGATCATGACAACAATACTGAAATGCAGATTACATTTCTGCCTCGGTATGACCCGCTGCCTCTTGAGATGGAACCTATCATTGCCTGCATGAAGAAGTGGCAAGCTACTTTAGGTCGTCAGGAGAAACTCACCCAGGATATTAAGACTGTGGTGCAACGCTTAGAGGGCCAAGTACGGAACCGATATTTCCACTGCGAGCTTCGGCTCCTGGAACTTTGCATTGTATCACCGGCCCCCGAAAACTTCCAGGACTATTTCGGATGCGGCAAGCTTTCCTGTGCCCTTTGCTGGCACGTCATGCACAACGCTGACTACCAGACAAAGGGGACTCACGCCCGGCTTTATCCAGACTGCGCGTTTCCCCTTAGAATCTCGTCTATCGACGGCCACTCTCGACTCGCTATTGCCTTAAAAAGGGTGCAGGACCAGCTATCAGAGAGGATTCTCAGATATTCCATGAACCCAAATGATGTGTTCACACAATACGCCAGACGCACCGAAACAAGCCCTTACGCCGCGACAATTACGCCAAACATCGTTTCTGACGAACGTGTCTTGGACTGGGGAGTGGCAAAAGACACTGGAGAGGTGATAAGGGATGAATTTGTGTTGAAGTTGTGCCAGGACGGCAGTTCCATTGTCGAGAAGAGGAAATTCTATGACACTATGAAAGCGAGGGCTTCCGGCAGTGAGATGAGCCTGGTTAAGCAAATGGACAAAAACAAAATGGGGTGGCACTATATGAAGTGGGAGCCCCCCAGCCGTGACACGCGTGGCCAGATTTGGGTCATGGACATACAGGTCCCCGACATGCTGATTGAACGAAAAGGCCTCTTCGGCACAATTGCGAGGGCGGACTGGAGAGTCAGGTGGACGTGGAAAACGGCCAGAGTAAGGCTAGACCGCCACGAACATACCTATGCGGAGATACAGATTCTTTATCAGGCTTTGGGCCCCGACGGAACCTTGAAACATCACCCAGTCAATCGTCATTGTGAGGAGGTGTTGGGATTCGACTTGGAAGGCGCGTTAAAATGTCCATGGCGCGGAGACTTGTACCTGACCGGCCAGGTCGTCACAGACCATGGGACGTACAAACGCCCATTGGAAATCCGCTCAATGGCACCCGAGGCCAAAGACGAATTCATGACTACTTTCGCAAGATAGTTCTCTACGAATGCCTGCACGACGTAGAGTCTGGCGAAGAATTGGGCACCGTGGGCGGATATTGGACAAACCCTCAATGGGGTCGCAGGAAGATTACTATCCATAACAAACTCCCTTCCCGTACCCCTTCAAAGGAGCAGGTAATGAAAGTATGGAGGGTAAGAATCAGAGATAGACTCACGGATGTACTCAATAGCTAGTGTTAGGAACGCATCTAGGCTATACAACATAGAATTTACAGTTAGAGCCCGAGGCAGTCATCATAAGTCCAGAGAAGAAATACGAGAAAATAATAGAAGACATCCGGATTCTACATGCAGGTCCCATGGAGGATTCATCATTCCCATGATACATAACCGTAATGGATTATCATAACGGATTACCATAATAGATCACCATGATGGATACCCATCAAGGATTCCACATACAGTTTTTCACATATGGATTCATCTTCAAGCCAGCCTGAAAATTCGGAGGAAAAGGGGCCATCTCCATTTTGAAGTACGTGCTTGTTACACCTTTCTCGCCCGCACCATTTAATTTTCTTGCTGCTACAGCTACAACAGGAGTGAAGAGTCATGAGGTCTTCTGGGGTTTAGCTGGCGCCGAGTGCCGTGCTCTATCGGAATAAGTCGGAGGCTGAGATTAAGTCGTGTCGAAGGGGCTTACTACCGGCTACGTAGTTGAGCTTCTGGGTTGTTAGAAAATCAACATCGTTCGAGACCTTCGGGGTAATACCCTCGCGCGTTGCAGACGTTTTAAACCCGCCCCCGGCCACAACGCTTACCTCCGCGTCCTCGTTGAGGAGCATCGTAATCTGCCCCAGATTTCAAGGTTTGGTTTACCCTGAACCCTGTCTATCGAAGAATATAACAATGTTCGAGGCACCTTTCACAAGCTTCAGCATCCCACGAGCTAGGGGTGACTTAAGAATTACTACCTTCCTCTGAACACATATAAATGCAGCAGGAAAAGTAGACTTGAATCTATTAATTTTTCCGCCCTCTATTATGCCATTTAGCCATCATGTCTAACCCATCGCAAGTCACTAAACATGAGCGCCTAGGCGGCCGAAGAGAGACACTGCGTTTAGAATCGGTATCAGGTATTAGGCGAGATTCATATCCAGCCCGGCGCTGACACCGTTAACGGTGAGGTAGTTGATGGGGGCATAGATGCCAAAGCCGAAAAGGAAGAATCCAAGTGTGACAAGGACGAATTGGACCTCGGTGAGGGGCTTGATGAGTTGGGCGGTCGTAACCTTCTGCGGTTTCGGTGGGCAGCGGTTACGTACGGTTAGGTTGGCAATGATGAGGAGAAAGGGTACCGGGGATCCGCAGACGCGCATAGCCCAAGCAGAGTTGACTGTCTGTATGAGATGGGAGGCCATTATCGGAAAAATGACGCCACCGAGACTAGAACCTGTGAATATTACGGCCAGCACCCCCCGCCACGCCCCACCACCCTCACCGCACC
>SJVG01000434.1:0-30506 GCA_034774675.1 Scedosporium minutisporum
GGGGGAGAGGGCGTCGGTTGCGGAGACGCGGGCGGTGGGTTGGCCGTTGGAGAAGGAGACGGTGGAGACCATGTAGCCGACTGGGTTTGTGGGGTCGACTTGTGGGAGGGCTCGAGTTAGTAAAGGAAGAGAGAGAGAGAGAGAGAGAGAGAAGGGGGTTGGCTTACAGCTTCCGCGGAAGGAAATGTAGAGAGTGCTTCCGTCGGAGTTGAACAGGAGATTCAACGGCGACGTGTGTGCCGGGAAAACCAAACGAGGAGCAACGGTATCCTCAGCGCATTTCTCGTCTGTGATATGCGTCTCATTCGTGCTAAACAGATCTCCGGTCTGAAGACCCTCGTTGTCAGGCACATTCGTATCCCAAATCGGATAACAATAAGGATATCCATAATTCCCGCCCTCCGCAGTCTCCGTCGCCTTACTATGCATATTCAGCTCCTCCCCAGGGTTATTCTTCTCAATATTCTGCCCATTCCTCGTAACTTCATCCACAGAAGTCTCCACGGAGTAAATCGTCCCCGAATCAGGATCCTCCGCAATACCCACCGAGTTCCTCAAACCCCAACCGAGCCGCCTCCCGTCCGAGTTGAAGGTGTACTTGGCCCCGCCCGCGAGCTTGTTCAGGTCGAAGATCTTAATCTGCGACACGCCCGTCGTGGGGTCTTCGGCATCGACATCGAAGTTTTCGTCGCTGCCGCGCGAGACGGCGAGGAAGCCGGGGGATTTTTGGGACATGAGGAGCGTGCGCGTTAGGTGGTCGTTGCTGGACATGCCGTCGATGACGGTGCGAGGGGAGGAGGCGTCGGCGACTGTGCCGGCTTTGGCGTCGTAGGTGTAGGCGAATACGGATTCTTCGGTGGATGCGTAGAGGGTTTTGCCGTCGCCGGAGAAGGCGAGGCCGTGGTTTAACTGCTCATGTGTTAGTTTTATTATGAGCGTTGTGTGAGGTGTAAGTGGGTGAGTGAGAGGGAACAACATACGTTCTTGTTGTCAATGAGGAGCTTATTCTCGGCTACCTCAAGACAAGTGTCCCCGTTGTCGGTGAACTTGACGCGGCGGACGCCGACGCCAGCATCGAGGACGATTAGGTTGCCCTCAGTGTCGAAGTGCAGCGTCCGGGGCTTCTTGAAGCCGTTGGCGACGAGTTGGCCTTGCCAGCCCGAGGCGAGGGTGGGACTCTGGTAGCTTGGGACAATGACATTTGTGCATTTAGCGAGGGCGCCGGCAGCGCAGAGGGCCGCGGCGAGGGCGGTTTGCTTGAGCATCATTGTGTTGTGTGCGAATGGGGAGATGATGGGGTCAGGGGAGTACGAGAGCAGGGAGAGGACAGGAATAGGTAATAGGTAAGGATCAGCGAAGAGTTGAGGACTAGCTTCGGTGTTAGTTACACGCAAGGCACTTAAGCTCTCCCGAAACGATGAATACACAAGTGTGGATCCAATGCGATATTAGTGACCGAGAAGGGAAGGCCGGCCGTCGTCGGATCAGCTCAAGCTTCACACGGCAGAGCAGGAGAAGAAAGAGAGCAAGCTCTAGGGAGAAAGCAAAGAAGAGAGGCTGGGAATGAGTATTTGCTCCCTCTCCGCGGAGAGAGCCTGCATCTACAGAGATCCAAACTTCGGGAGAGTTCACCAAAGACCGGGTCCAGGGTGCACACTCCCCTCCCCCACCCTTTTGAGCGGCCGGGGAGCTGGGGCGAGTTTACTCAACTGTCATACTTGGGGTTTGCGTTAGCTAATCCGATTCTAGCCCGGTAGCTAGCAGGGTATTCTAGGATCTACGGCGCATCAATATGGATTTATTGGATATAGAGAGGGGGGTAGGTAGGGGTGTGGAAGAGGAGGAGGCGAGAGGGGAGGCAGAGGTCAGCGCGGAATCAAGGTGCGGTGCGCGAGGAAGAAGGAGACGGACAACTCGAGGTACCGATACAGCGAGCCATGGAAGAAAAGACATCAATTGGAGCAAAGGGACTGGGATGGGATGGGAGAGAATCAATGGATCAATTGATCGAATGTGGTGGTGTGGGGGAACCATTGTCGAACGGAACCGTGGACTCGCTTACAGCGCCAAGTCGATCTCGTGCCGGTTCGGTATTGGCCCGCCACTCTCTGTCTCTCACGCCCTGATGCTCCTTGTGCGATATTTGCATGAAAATCTTCGTCTGGTCGTGTGGCTGGACCGCTACCGGAGAAGCAAGAGACTGAATGATTTATCGCTCGTTGAGTGTCTTTCATGCTCAGCTTCGAGCTTGTCTGGAGGAGGCTCTCGGAGGATGGTCACCCAATGGATTCCAGGGCAGACACGTCAAAATAAGGATTAGCTTCGTGGCCAGGTCATGACCGGAATATAAGCTTCAATGCGCCTGCTTTGTGGTCTCCACAAGCTGAGCGACACTAAAACTCGAGACTACGCCAGGGAACAGCTAGTATCAAGTGCTAGACTGAAACCAGCGTGGGAGCATCAAGAAGGTAAACAAGGAAGGTGTAGTACACAATAAGAGATATAAAGCCAAGCCGTCCGAGTTCCAGAGGGAAAAGTGCGTTGGTAACATGACCAGTCTAAGGGAAACACCCGGCAGTACGAGGCTTTTTTTCTCCTCAACTGCTTCGCGCTATGGGAAACGGCATCCGGGCGAGGAAGAAGGTTGATGCCAGGCAAGTTGTAAATATTGAAAAGGAAGGCGGGCCATGCAGTAATACTCAGTACAAGATCACCAGATCAGCACGCAGAATTAACTGTAGGGGATCCCATCTTCCTCTCTGTCAATGGCCGCGTCCTTGGAGATGGGCATAAGAGGTAATTCAGACACTCCGTACGAAGTAGAAACACATTCGGTCTCTTCGAAGCGGTTGACTCTCCCTTGGGGAACTCAAGGAGCTGGAAATTTGTCTGACAACATCTTCTGGCAAGCTGCCATTTTACAAGGGTGTTCCACCCCTGCCCTGGTCGCCAGCGGGACATTTCATGGCCGAAAATCCGCTCATAGTGCGATCCAACTGCCGAGACGAATGCGGTATGGTGGTGATCCAATGGCATCTCCCCACAACCTCACCCAGAACAGTGGGATTCTCCCCGTCTCCAACCATCCCAAAGTGAAGACCGGGGAATAGCGGTGTATGGCATCCGCTTAGTGCTAGGCTCGAAATCCAGTCCATCATCGACACATACTCGGATTGGACAAGCCGGGATGCCACCTTCTCATTGATCATTGATCCCAACCCCGCCGCCACCGTTGAGTTGGTGCGACAGAACGATCACAGCTTCGCGGGAAGAAGAGAACCCCCGCACTAATCCATTTCGGTGAGGTTGGATGCGGGGGTGGGCTTCCCTTCTGCATGTCAACTAACGATGGCTGAACACCCCACGACGAATCAACGGGCTTGGGAGCTAATTATAAGCAAAACCACGGTCCGTTCTCCAAGGCATCCATTCCCCCCTCGGAGCGTGCTGTGCTTGGATATGATGGCAGAGACACTGCGAGGGGACCGGACATGATCTGTATGTAATACGGGATCACGAACTTTCCCTCACCAGCCGATGCGGGATTCATCGTGCAAGGCACTGGAATATGCCGGTTTCGCTGTCTGTCCAAAGCCCCGGGTTAGCCATCGTGACCGGGATCGAGATCGTGGTTCGGTTCTCGGGTTCTCTGGATATTGCCCAATATGTTGAGTAATATCTGCTTAATATTTGCCATCCCAGAAACCTAGAAATGAGTGCAGCTTGCTCGCCAAGGAAATCACCCGCTTGACCCAAGAAACGACCACCCCCCATATTTGGCGTGAATCATTGACTGATTCTTCAAACGAAAGGCGTGGGACAGGTCAACCCAGGCCGTGTCTGGCTTTTAGTCATTCGACTGAGGGACCCTGGTCGAGACATATGGGGGTTAGAGGAGCCAGGGAGGGTAGAGGATGGCAGATGAAGTTGGATTGCTCACCTCCGACAATCACGATTTATTGTTACTGTTTATTACTTCGTACTCGGAAGTGACGATAACATGGACAATTCTTGGGAGAGGTGATGCTTGCTGGCGAATTCTTCCATACAATGAGGTAGTCTTTCCCGAGTCTCAATCCAATCCAAAAAAACAAACAATGCATCTTCTAGTACATCATCCAGGTGGTTTCCACCCGCCACTGTCATCTGATCAATATCCTCAATGTTAATTACCTGGAGTCCATGTCCATTTTCTTCCAGGCCCAGCAACTCTGGTACCAGTCGAGTACCATGCATGCACGATCCAAGAATGGGTCGCAACTTACGATACGACAAGTGCCTTCCTCAAGCTGTCTCCGGACCCGGGCTTTCCATCCCGCCTTCCTAATATCGCAGCTGTATGGTTTTCTTCTCATGTAGTCCGGACCCCTCCTTCCCTTGGCCAAGTCGAGGTACCGGTACATCGCACCGACTTCCCTGGCCACATTACTTGCACATGAGCTCTTTGCAGCTCAGCGGATGTGGGTAGGACCTGCCATCCCCCGCATAGGTCGGCAATCTCAAGAAGGAGGAAGGGGAAAAAAGGTGAGGGAAAAAAAAAAGAAAAGAAAAGAAAAAATAGAAGGCGGAAAATCTCCTTCTGGGTTTGGCGGCAAGTGCCCTGACTTTCCCCATCTACTTCGTAGCTTGTCGCTATCGAGCTTTACCCCAAGTTACTTCCGGAACTTTTCCTTCCCACTTACATCTTCTTCTGCTGAGCACTGCACAAAACCGCAGCTCCCTTCTTGCTTACCCGGAGAGAGTTCATGTTCGTTTAGCTCCCTGCAGCAAACTCAAAGCTTCCTTAGTCACTAGCTATCCGCCAACCCAAGTCCTACAGCTCACATCCTCTTCTATTTTGATACAACCACTTCTTCCTTTCCATCTTCATCCTCACCCATCACCACATCACCCGCTCCCGGAAACCTCCAAACAAGTCACGATGCTCTCTAAAAAGCAGTGGCCCGTAGCCCTGCTCACCATCCTCCTCTCCCTCCTCCCCGCCCAAACCACCGCCGCAGGCCTCCTCCGCCCGCGTGACGTCGTCCATGAATGGGTCACCATCGACAACGCCGGTAAGCCAATCACCAAAACAGCCTCCGTCACCACCAAGAATGGCGACGTCTCCACTGTAGTCGGCGTTCCCTACATCCTCACCGGCACCGTGTATACCCTGTCGAGCGCAGGTACGCTTACCACGGCGACGGGGAGTCCGCCACCGCCGACGGCTACAGCGACGAATGGTGCTGGGGGCCAGTTTGCCGTTTGTGATGGGAAGTGGGGGGTTGATGGGCCGTTCTGCCAGCCTTTTGCGAATAGTCAGTTGAGTCTTGGGAAGACGTATCTGAGTAAGTCGTACTTCATTTCCTATTTTCATTTTTTTTTTCTTTTTTTTCCAGCGGCAGCAATAATTGGACGAATGGCTGTGATTTCTTTAGACAGGTATCAAAAACTAACTCGTCTGTGTAGTCACCTGGGACACCACCTTCTTCGCCAGCGAGAATCAAGATCAAACAATCACCATCTCCGCCCGCTGGCTCCCCTCCAACGCAAACATAGTATCCGTGACGGCCCGCGCAGGAGACGGCTTCGCCCCCTTCACAATCACCGAGGCCTTTATGCGCGGCTCTAACGGCGCCAAGTCCATCGCCATGGTCATGAAGTACGGCACGGCGGCGAACCCTAAGGAGACCGAGGGCCCGCGCATCTACGTCGTGCGCGATGAGATTTCCGTAGTTGATCATGTCGAGAAGAAGTCCCGCAAGGGCGTTCACCCCGCTGCTATTGCCGTGCCTGTCGTCGTCGGAGTGCTGGCTGTTGCGCTGGGCTTCTTTTGTCTGTGGAAGAAGAATAAGGACAAGATTGTGTTGTCGAGGATTAGGAGGAGGTCGAGTCAGGGGTATGGTGTTAGTAAGAGTCGCTCGCAGAGGATGCCGGGAGGTGTGGATGGGGCGGGGGTTCATGAGGGGGATATTAAGCTGCAGGAGTCGCCGAGGTCAGAGGGGAGGAATGTGTTTCAGGAGGAGTTGAGGAGACAGGAGACGGGTGGAAGGTTCTGATAAGGTGGGTTGTGGGGGAAAGGTGATGTGGACTGTTGTGGAGGCATTAGATCGGGCATAAGCTCTGGAGAAGGTTGATTCTTGGGATGACTTTTGGGCGGCTTTTTCCTTTCCGGTGGATATTCTTTCCTTGGTATAACTAGATAACGTGGGGCATGTGTTGCGTTTTATGTGTATTATGGCTCGGATGGTGTCGAGGGTTTGAAGATTGATGCTTTGAGCGATGTTAGTTTTAAGTTTTTTTTTTTTTTTTTTTTTTTTCATTTTCATAGGAGCTTGCGTGTGAATGAAAATAAGGGCATCTCGACGTGTAGCTGCCGGTTGAGGCATGGTCTAGTAGGTCATGTTCCGCTTTAGTCAATGGGAATGAATGGTCGTGGCCGGTGAGACCTGGGCAAGTATCTTCAACAACGTCGGTTATGTTCTCATGGTCTTGGTAAGGTTTGATAGGATACAAACACTCCTTTGAGACGAGTGAACGAAACTTGGGCATATTGATAGGCAATGTATAAGTATCAAGTTTTATGATTTAGAGAGCTTTCACTGATGTTGTGTCCTGAAAACATTGATAGTGCCTATCACAATGACATCAATGTGGTGTAAGATTTAGCCCACTACACCAAAATGAGCGACATGCCACTCTGTATTGGTTGTCCGTAATTGGAGCTAAATCTGTTGTTTCTTTATTCCAACATATGGTGATGGAGGGCATTGGCTGGTCTCGATTTCACTGACCCCTAATACCCCAGCTTTACTTTCGTATCGCTAGTCTCTTATCTCCGCATTGCTGTAGAAAAGGAGTCGGCATTTGCTAAACTGATGTTCAAGAGTAGTTAATTAATAATCCATTGATAGGGCTGGTTGATCGACGCAAGTCTCTATCTGCTTTGCGGGGTTGCAAAGACAAGGCAGTTGCAGCCAAGCCGGGGTTCGGAGCCGGGCCCGGGATTCGGTGGCTTGTGGAGCCCCCGAGACCGAACCCGCCCCGTAACCTTATTTCACACCTCCCGGTTTCCCCTGATTATCAATCAAAGCTCCCGATGGCACCAAACCGGGACTCCGCCGTGGATTTATAATCTCAACTTTAAAAAGCACACGATGCATTGGATCATAAGTTCATGTTATCAAGGTTCTGTAAAATAGTAAAATGAATTGTCTGGGCAAGGAGTCCATCTGTCTATGATATGGACTAGATAATCTTAAAATGTGCGGATATAAACTTGAAACTTTTCCCAAATGCCTGAGGTGCAGAACGTTTCCACATCCAGACACGAGCAATCGCAACTTCAATTGATATCAGGCAAACGTAGGCAAAGAGAACGCAAAACATGGCAACCAAGACCGGAGTCGCCATTGCAGGAGCGTCCGGCGTGACGGGTTCCTCCATCGTCAACGCGCTCCTTGCAACTCCCGAGAAATTCGTACGTCGCAATTCCTTTGCACGGCCGAGTTTACAAAGAAAGAAAGAAGAAGTCCCGAGCGCTAGTAGTCAGGGCTTTTTGCACTAACACGCCCATAGGAAGTGACGGCCCTCGCACGCGCAGCTTCTTTGGGCCCTGTTGCCCGCCGAGGGGTGTCATGTAGGCCCGAGAGATGGTAAGGGCCTTTCCCTTTTCCTTGGATACTTTCTAGCGCGATGCCCAGACTAACGAAGTGTTTTGTTTCCTGGAACTACAGAAGGAGGACATCCTGGATCACATCAAGAGACTCTACCTCCCCTACACAGCCATCGACTTCGGCTGGTGGTACCAACTCTCCCTGCCGTCCCTGCCCTCGGGACGAATCCGCGCCAAGATGGGATATTCGACGACCCAGATTGTCGGCGACGGGAACACGCCCTGGGCCTTGACGGATAACCGCGACATAGGGAAATACGTCGCGAGAATCATTGCCGATCCGAGGACGTTGAACAGGATCGTTTTTGGTATAGCCAGGTTTGGACGCAGAATGCCGTCTTTGATCTTCTTGAGAAGGTGTCGGGCGAGTCTGTTCTGCGAGAATATGTATGTGCCCATTATTATTTCTTTGAACGAACCCAACCACTAACAACAATGGTCATAGGTGACCAAGGAGGAATTGCTCAAGACCATCTCGGAAGGCGAGGCGGAGATTGCCAAGAAAAACATGGACCCGGGCGTCATGTTGAAGCTCGGGATGGCACAGTACCGAAATTTGCTAGGTATCAGAGGGGATAACACGCCTGAACATGCCAAGTATCTTGGATACCTTGATGTCAAGGAGCTTTACCCCGACGTGGAAGCCACGCCTCTTGAGAGCTATATCAAGGATGCCTTCGAAGGCAAGGTGAAGACGGTCTACTCTTGAGAATCTGATGTCCCGTAAGTGGTTTGTTGCTTGGTTTGGATCCTAGGTGTTTGGGCTGGCACCAAAATTGAGACGAGGGGTTTCTGTATGAGTCTTTGAATGCTACTTGATATATATGCTACCTATGCTGAAACAGAGGAATTGCCCCTTGAGAATATCAGCCCAGGAACTTGTATAAACTTACTTTCCTAGTCCTCTCTCGTTAGCTCGCATGAGGCTTTTCTTCGCGCAACTCTTCCTCCTCAATACCCTCGCTCGGTAGCATGATGGCGCGATCAAGAGCATACGGCAATGAGCGATGCCGACCACGGATCATGATGAAGCACATGACGACCTTGCTAAAGGCTGTGAACTTTCCGCTCAAGGAAGTGTTGACTGAGGGATGGCCGAGGGACAGGCCGACGTTGCCGCTGTGAGTGTAAAACAACATCGGTCAGTAACCTTTCGACGACAAACAACATTGGGCAGTAAAAACGTACTATCCTGATACAACTTCGAAGAAGACTGGGAAAACAGCAAAAGACTGTAACATTGCATCAGCCGAATACGCCACGTTGAAAGAAAAGGGTGAAGGGAATGGGGGTGGGAAACCGTATGTACTTACAGGGTCGGTACCATCCATTATCTTATCCGCTTCGGCAACACAGATGCAAAACGTGCCCAGGAAAATGTACCACAAGTCAAACGTCAACTGATTCCGAATATGCGTCATAATATACGAAGAAGCCCTCGATTCGTTCACGTCTTGCTCGAAGGGGTATACTCCCAGTGCCCTCTCCTCGTACGTATTGGAAGAGCGGATGCTAATGGTAATAGGCAGGATAGCGATATACATCATGATGACGAGACTGAATTGCACGCCGGGGTTGACGAGCGTAAGATTGAATACCGCCGTCCCTGTATGACGAGCCGATGCCGATTGATAAATGGCCGCTAAAATACGGGGGCCGATGGGCAGGTCGTTGACGGCGGGGTTGTTAAGATCAAGGAGGATGATCAGCACGACGTCGATGAAGTTGAGCGCGAATATTATGAGGAAGAGGACCCATGTGGTTGTGCTGGGGAACAGGAGCGTGTAGCAGCGGCGTGGGTGGTTGAGGATGAACTGGAGTGTCTCTTTCGTAGATGACTTGGCGGGGACGCACTTGTAGAGGATCCAGATGGCGAGCCTGAGGAAAACGGGGTAGAGAGTGTTGCCGGCAAAGGCAAGGAAGGACATGAGGAGCATTGGCCATGTTGCGTCCCGGAAGTGAATCATGGAGTCGGGGGTTAATGTGAACCCGAGGTTATCAATCATTGTCTGGGAGGAGTAAAAAGCCCTTTGAAGAGATATCACATCATCAGAGTGGGACTCTGGTCGACAGGGGATAAATAAAAGTAGAATACAATAAAAA
Organism: Scedosporium minutisporum; assembly: GCA_034774675.1. NCBI lineage: Eukaryota > Fungi > Ascomycota > Sordariomycetes > Microascales > Microascaceae > Scedosporium > Scedosporium minutisporum. Next base: position 9,758 of record SJVG01000434.1, read on the forward strand.
TAAGAGAGAAAGAAAAGGAAAGAAAATAAAAGGGGAGAGAGAACGTAGTCGACTCACCACCAAGTCTTATCCTGTCCGCATTCCTCCAGATAATCCGTATACTTCGCCGGAGCTCTATGAATCCACCCGACGAGACAGATGGCGCCGAAGATATGCAGACCGAAGAAGTAGCCTGCATCAATATACGTTAGCATTGTATGTAATATTAAAAAAAGAGAGAAAAGAGAATCGTCTAGCATTTACCTGTGACTATTTTGAGAAGAAGTTTGAGGCTTCGATACTCAATGCCGCCGAGTCGACTCCGGTCCTCGGCCGTGAGGTTATACAGTCGAGAATTACGTCCGACCGTGACACCCCTCGATATGCCAGGCAGATTCAAGGGACGAGGTTCTACCTTGTGGGGAGGCGGTGAATTTTCGTGCGTCAAAATGCCCCCGGGAGCGAGGAATGAGGACGCCACTCTCTCTAGGGACTTGGCCGTGGACATGCTCGGGCCCGCGGGGTGATGGTGAGTTCGGCGGCGCTTGAGGCTGCTCGGTCCTGTGGGATCAACTGGCTTAATGGCGTCCTCATCTGTAGGATAAACAAGTTTTGGTATTAGCGAACAAGGAGCCCATAGCCTAGAGGCAGGGGACTAATGGAGGCTAACCTTCATCACTGCTTTCTCCCGCATCTTTCTCTACAATCGGATAACCTGGGCGTCTCTTGATTAGCAATGGCGTCCTTCAAGATCCACCATCAGACGATGTGAAAGCACAGTGATGTTCTGGGGAAGGTTGTTACCTCTATCACGCTCTATAGGGGGAGGGATGTATAGGACTTTCGAGTTCCTGCGAGGATGGGCCCCCTCGTCTGCGAAGGTGATATGAACATCTGGCTTTCCTTCAGCCTCATCCGGGGATAATGGACTGGGCTTCGACTCTGCGTTTTGCAGACTCGGTTCTAGATCTTGGTCCGGTTGTTTGCCGGAGGGTTTTTCCGAGCCGTCGGGGTTCTTTGGATCACCTTGGACAAGTGTATCGGATCTCTGATTTGACTCTAGGTCTTCGTGGTTGGGGTTCGGTAAACGAAAGACTAGATAGATTCGCCATCATCAGCCATGTACGGCGGTCATTGAGGTAGTAATCCTTGATTTCACAAGAAGAGTGAAGCAGAGCTCGCAAACAGAAAATACGAACCTCTTTCTTTAAGCCTCTTTTCGAACCAATACAGACGAACGACCACGACGATGATGTTGATGAACCCAAGATTGGTAAATATGGGAGTGAAATAGATGTAAAGCTGCTGATACAGGGGGATATCTTTAATATCGACACTACCCCAAGACTAGGATTAGAAGAGATGGTAGATGGAAGGGAGCAGTTAGAGAAAAAGGAATATGGGTGAGAAGAAGACCAGAAGAACGTACGTGTTGAGACCGGACTCGGTAGATGCGCTGGCTCCGAAGAAGTACGCATCGACTGCAGGCATATTTCCGTAGGGGCAAATGAAGACGAGACTCAGGAGCCCCATGAATATGATCCACGCATCTTATGAGGAAGCACAAGCCTGTCAGTCTTCTTCTTCTCTCGCTCTCCCTCTTTCCCACACACACACTCTCTCTCTTTTCGATTATCCTGCGGGCTGCCAAAGTGAACAGGGCTTACAGTGGATGGTTATAAAGTTGAGGGGTATTCTAGGCCTCCACATTGTGAACCGAGGAGAAATCTCGCAAATACAACTCGGGAAGAAAGGACCGGCAGAGTACTATAGTAGGATGAGGAAATGCAAGAGAATCACAATCGTATTGGGGACTAGGAAGAGAGGTGACTTCTGATCCTGTCTCAACCATCAGAGTCTATACATCAGCCAAAACACCCTGCTATCTCCAAATAGACAGACACGTTAGGGCAAGAAGACCGTCTGTTTGACGAGAGCCCTAAAGAAAGAGAAAAGAGCAGAAAAAAGAGGGCATCATTCCCATTCTCATTTCCATTTCGTAAATCCATTCTCAGGGAATTTCCCAATTGTTATCCTCCGACAACAACACGACGAGAATTGAATCAAACCAACAGAACAGTGCCAGAAAATAAATCCCTCAGCAACGTTGTACGGACTGACCTCGCAGTCTGACAGAGTGAAAAATTTCCAGAGATCGCAGGCTACTTGACGCCCAAGTCCCTGATATTCGAGCATCGAGGTAGAGCCTGGCGGTCGGTCGAAGCTCCGAGAAACAAGCGGCAGAACATCGCTGGGAGGTTTCGAGCTAGCTGCAGGTGCATACTGGAAGCGACTAACACGCACGGCCCCAATTTCGTTCCCCGGATTGCAACCGCCGAGGTCGAGTCTGATCGAGTCGGATTGAGTCTTGGTCGAATGGGGAGATTCGAGAGGAGGATCCAGGCCCGTTCAAGTCCACGAGGCACGAGGCAGCTGCAACCGGGACTGACTGCAGGGAGCTTAGGCCACCCCCTCCCCTCGCGCCTTCCAACATTCAAGCTCCATACAATATCCAACCACCCAACAACATCAATGATCCCATCCCCGATGCAGCCAACGCAATCAAATGCTATCGCCGCTGGGGGGAAAGTGGTATGGATCAACCCCTCTGTTTCGTATTACGGACTATTTACTAGTGCCGGGGCTATGCCCGTGCCCGCTTGCCTTCAATTATTTTTGTGTGGGTGTTATCCTAATTGGGCCCCGAGAAATTTCGTCTTGTCTTTGCTCACACAAACACATGCTCAAAACCTCCGATCCCATCCCATGGACACGGACATGGCGACCACGTCGTAGCGATCTCGCGCTGTCATGCGAGGAGCAAAGAACGGCGGGCAGGAAATTGGGAGGCAGCCCATGGGATCACGACCCCACGTGGGAGGTCGTTCTTTTGCCTACTGCGTTTCTTCAAAGCTCGCAGTTGAAGGCGGAAAGTATGCCGTATCTCGTGGGGTTTTCTGTGAAGAGCTGCTGTCTGGATGTCGATCCCCCAAGCAGCAGGTAGTGTGGATGCCGCGGGTTCCTTTGGCTGTTGGTGTGTGACTGGACTGGACCTCAGGACACTAGAATCTGTGGATTCACTCGCCCAGCCACTCGCCACTCACCCATCCACCCCCGAAACGTTGATCACTTACTGAGATGAGCACAAGGCCATCGCTAGCAGTTGTGATTGGACATGTATGTGTAGCCATACTTTGAGCATACCGAAGTATTAGGAACTGGATGCCGTTAGTTGTGACGTCAGTCCATGGCGAGCGGGAGGATGAAGCCAATATGGTGCAGCCCCTCGTCGCCATCAACACCAACGAAACTTATTTCGAAGTTAATTCCCCTGACTAGTGGTTTGGGCTACTTTGACTCGAGCCCTCCTTGCCAGCGTTCCCACCACACACTCCTCTGTCAGACAGTTTTGACTCCTGCTCTCTCTGTATATTGATACTGTGCGACATAAGAGTAGGTTGTGGGCGCCAGACATAACGATGGGTTTTCGGGACTCGATCTGAGGCTATGGTTGGTACCGAAAACCTGTCATTGCATACGCGAGAGATGCCACTGCACACTGCATGCTCTTTCGTATCTGCCCCTCCATTGTAGTGATCAAAATTTCCTTATTTGGACAACCTTCGATGAAAGCCATGTGTAGCTGCCAGGGCTTCTTTTTGGGGAATAAAGGGTACCAATTTCAGAACCGCAAGGCAACCCAGAATCTAGCATGCAAGTCGCCGTTCTCACCCGCCTCAAAACCGATACTACGAAGTAGAATCCAGGGACTAGGAAAACAGGCATCGAGAGTATCAAAAATTTAAAGGGGGAGGGTCAATCTGCTCCAGTCCAAGCGTCGATGTTCTTTAGGAAATACCCTTCGATTAAATTGGTGTAAATGCGTTTGTTTCTGATTGAACCTATCGTAATATCGTGACACTCCATCATCTTCGACAGCTCTTCGGCAGATCTACGCGACGAAGTTGCTTTATATCCCAAACCTCGAGGAAATATTAGCCATGGTGCCAATTCGGCTTGGGCCTTGGACTGTTGATGTGAGCCTATTACTGACGGTTAGTATAGCACTGATGAAGAACTCGAAATGGCCTCGACGAGAAACTTACTTCTCGAGCAAGATGAGTCCGTTCATAACGTCAACCCGCCCATACTTCTTATTTCGCATCGATGAATCGAAGAACTCCTCATGGTTGTCGCTCTGCATCAGGTCGACGGTTTGTTGCAGTTCGTCTAGGTTCCCTTTCAGCATGGGTCCATTTTCGAGGCCATCGACAAAGTTGCTAAGGTACTGCACATCTTTGGCCAAAGCAGCCACCCCGTTTGTGTTAATACGTTGGACCTCTGGGGAGAGAGGTAGTGCCTTGGAAGGGTTAGTCTCTGTTTTTGGAAGGAAGCGAACTAAACGAATGGGCAAAGCTCAGTTGGGGTTTCTCACAAGAATCTTATTAGCTGCGTGGCTCAAGGCATCAAAGTATATGAGCTCTCTTATCTCACGGGGCAGTCCGAGTAATATTGAGCTCATGATGGTAGAAAGATAGTGCCTCAGTGTCTGGATGTAGTTGCTTGGCTCCGGTGAGGTTTTTACAGCCGTCCAGTCATACTCAGCCGTATCAACAAGATCGTCAATCTTGGAATTAATCAGCTCAAATACTCGTTTCTCGGCAGTCTTTCTCTCGTTCCTGAACTGCTCGGCCGCGCTTAGAGTTCCAAGTCCACGGGCCGAAGTGGACGACAGGAACTTTTCCAGTTCCTGACAAGCCTTCTCAAAGAACTCGATATTGATTAGGATCTGGACAACTTGGCCGAGATACTGGGAGCTCAATCTCGCAATTAGTGAATCGCAAGCTTCTTTCGATAGCCTGTCCAGCGCCTGTTTGGTTATTAGTACTGATTTCCCTACAGCCCCAATAGAAATAATTCATGCCTTTTGCAATTCATCGTCAATGACTTTTGGTCGCGGAAAATAGTCATCTGTGAAGAAGTAGAACTGGTTGATGAGGTTCCGTATGTCGATACAGAAGAGCAGGTACATCCGGGAAAAGGGCATGGTGCAAGGAAACCTATATAATACGCCGTCAGTTACGCCTCCGGAGTTCTGATATGTTGATAAGTCTCTTCACAGCAAGGCAATGCACCAACCTCAGTTCATTAGCTCCGTCGTGGACGAACCAACAAACACCAACTACCTTCTCGTACTCATCCAAAGTCCGTATCTCCATTGGCCTGTAATCGTCGGTGGTGACAATCTACTGCGGAGTTAGAATAGACGGCGGGTGATTATGCCATATTATAACTTGCCTGGTGGAAGTCCTTGCTAACCCGCCGCTGGAGAAGCTCCGCATACTTCTCAAACAGCTCGACGAGGAAACTATCTATCGATGACGCTGAATATCCCCATCCCTATTCACTATTAGCCATGTATGGACTCGAAATGCAGTCGCTACTTCATACCTCCATCGTTTGTATGAACAAAGCCATATAGCCTCTAGTCTTGAGAAGGACCTCGGGGTCAGTTATGCCGCCGAGTGCCTTCGTCGTGAGCTGTATCATCGTTTGGCACATCGAATCCCATAATTCATGCACCTGCCGAAGATGAGTTAGCCCTGGAAACAGATCAGCATGGCTAAGCTCAAGCTCGGGACCTACATCAACGGCCGGCCGTAGCTGAGGTGCTCGGTGCATCGTCACCATTTCAATAATGGCAAACCCAGCAATCCCCTCCAAGAGGCTACTCAACGAGGATTCATCATCGTCGTCTATCAAGTTAACTGAAGCAGGGAAAAATAGATCTTTCTGCTGCCGCCTGGTTGCAGAGTACTCTGCCCGGAACTTATCGCTTTGACTAAGGGCTTCGTGTACATGCATGCATTCAAAGAGAGGGGTGAAGTCGATCCGAAGTTCCTCATTTTCCAGTATATCAAACTCTTCAGTCTCATCCAATACCAACTCTATCGCCGAGTTCAGCTTGAAGTTGGTCATAAACTGGTCCGCCTCAATGCGCTCTCGTTGCCGGATCCTGCGAAGCTCCGTCTGGTGGAAGGCGACCTCGCCTAAAAACTGGGAGGTCTCTCTGATACGAAATAGCCACGTATTCAAGTCGGCCATGGTAGCTTCTGATATGGCCCTTTGGCAAGTGGCGATCGATGTCTGAACCGCATGGGCTAGCTGCTGTTGGGGGCTACATTTGTTTTGGATTGAGGGGATTAAATACTCTTTCTGGAGGTCCTCGAGTGATCTTAGTGCGGCAAAGTATTTCTTCTTGCTGTGGATAAGATCATATACGTTGTTCGCGGCGTAGAGAATCTCAAGAGATACTCGGAGGGCATTAGACGCATCCCGGATGTTACGTCGTACTCCACTGATGCCGACTTGCTTTTGCATTTGCTTTGCTGCCTTCTCGGTATTTGACTGGATAGATTGGTTTATCTCCAAGCTGTCGCGAGAATGGGTGGCTATTTCTTCCTGGATTTTTTGGAGTTGTTCCACGGAATCTAGGAACCCTTGCTGTTCTGATAATGAGACCGCCTCAATCTCAGACTCCCTAGATTCCGCATATGCATCGAGTTCCTGCATCAACGATGGCATCCTCAAGGTAGCCGACGCATCTTTCAGAACCGATATGAGTTTATCGATGAAGTCCAGGTCTGAGGAGGATGATATGATCTAGAACACAAAGGAAGGGATGAGTATATCTCTGTTGATATCTCTGTTGATGGCTTTGTCGATGAATCATGATAGTGACACGTACCTGGTCCAAGGTTGGCCCATAGTCGTCCTCTGTTTTGTGAGGCATCGTCAGTAAAAAGCACACTAGACTGCCGAATAAGCCTTCAGTTTGAAACGCGGGTCCCGAAATTCGTGATGGTTTCTCATGGAGTTTACTGAACTAGCGTTTGAAGAGCGACAGTTGAGGTCTCTCATAAAAAGCTAAGCCCTGCCAGGGAGATTATTGAGGAATGCTAGGATTGATTCTGGCTCTCGCTGTGTTGGACAGACCATTTGATGGGGGAACTTCAGCGGGCTGCAGCACTTCTTCCACAGACCCCGTGCCCACCTCTCCCCACCAAGGATTCCCAGCATTTCATATTCTATATTCCACGTTCGAACATAAATTGATGTTTCAGTTCCAATTCCAACTCTCCAGTTCATTCTTACGTCAGCGACTTCTATTGTAGATTCGCATTTACCGAAAACGTCCTCGATTCAAGGTGGACAGTTTATACGACTGCATCAGGCTCTTTAAATACATTGTCTCCCTGGCAATGTTGGTACTGAGGTTTGAGGCTGGGCACTGGGAACAAATGATCTTGAAACAGGCAAATGCAGTTGAGGCCTAAGCAATCCACTCAAACTCATTCTTCAGTCCTTCCACGCCGCTTTTATCGCCCATATCCAAATATCCGCAAATCCGGCCCTGAGAATCCCATTTCTTGCGAACCTCCCTCAACCTCTTTCCATTCTCCTCGCTCCAGAATTTGGTCCTCCTATGCTGGAAGTCTGCATCTCCCAGATAACTACCAACACTATGCCGTTCAACATCGCGCATGAGATCGTGGACCCAGCGCGTGCAGCGCTCATCATCCGCCGCTTCTTCCCAGACAGTATAGAGTGCAAAATAATGATCAGACTGCATACTGAGCGCCATGTCCGGGAACGGGCGCCTTGAAGTCGGGTTCATGGCAAAGTAGAGCGAGAACGCCTTTTTACTCGGCAGTGTCGTGAAGGCGGCCTCCAGCACAGAAGCCACGTCGGCCTCGTTTTCGAGGTACGCGTTCTCGCAGCAGTACCGGTGGTTGGCTGGGTTGGCCGCGCTTTGATGCTCGTACTGCCACTCGAGATTGTTTTCCAGGCAGAATAACTCTGCGAGGGGGCCGCTCGGTCTACTCTCGTGAATGGGTTTTAGTGCCGCCTCTGCCTCTGTCATACTCGTCGTGAAGCTGGTAAACCCTGCCGTGATTTCGATTTCGCCGGTAGTTGGCGAGCATCTGGAGACACAGACGATCTCCATGCTCGAGTCCGCTGTCGGGCAGAGCTGTGAGGCTATTTAGCATCCTGGGCACTTCTCTCTCTCTCTCTCTCTCTCTCTCTCTCTCTCTCTCTCTCTCTCTCTCTTGTTCTTTGACGTGACCTACATCGACGACCCATTGCATCACCTCCCGGTATTTGGAGACGGGATACGTGTATTTAGAGTCGAACATCCCCAGCAAGGGTCTGGTGCGAAGGTGAAATCTTGTGACAATAGCGGGGAAACCTGCTCTTCGGCATGAGAAAGGGCTACGTCACCCAGAAGTACAAAAGTGCAGCGCTTGATCATACCGGGACCGGAGCCTCTTGCGGCCCAGAAAAGATCCGAATTCTCGTTTTCGCTGCAACGAAGCTCTTTTCCATCAGCAGAAACAACGTCGATACTGACGATGTGTTCACATGCCCAGCCCCAGTTCTAAAACGGGCTTGAATGTTAACTGCCCTACTCCTCGGTAAATTTATTGAGGGTTTTGCACAAACCTTGCAATTCCAGCCCATGCCTCCCTGCAAAAGGAACCCCCCCAAGCCAACATCCGGGCAATGGCCACCGGGAAACACCCTTCCCTTAGCGTTGAGGAACTTGTTGATCACACGACCCGTAGTACTCGGAGAACAAGATACAACTTTGCTCTCTTCGTCGTAGGTGACCTCGTTCATCTGGCCCAAGTCGATGAGGATGGCTTCGTCCCGAACACTCCACGCAGCCCAGCTATGCCCTCCGCTTCGGACGGAAATTCGGCAGCCTTGGCTTTTGGCAAGCTCGACGGCTGCTTTTACGTGCGAGGGTCTTGAGGCGAAGACTACGGCGAGGGGCTTCCGGCGAGTGTCCTGTCGTTCGTTGAAGACGCGACTCCATGCTGCCTCGTAAAATGTTTTGGGTCCGTCTTGTCCCTATAGAGGATGGGAAGAGTCGAGTTCCCAGTTCCATTTAGCTGGCTCATTTTTTTTTTCTTTGCGCGTTGGACGTAGCAAGGGCTCGAAGTGTAAGAACTGTGAGTAGAATGAAGGGGGCTAGTACATGGGCTCGATCGTTGTCATAACTGGCCTTACGTTTCTCTGTTCTCTCACTTCTTATATATTATGCCTTCGACTCGTCAGACCGCGTTCCATTTTCACCAAGTTACATTCTTCTAACGACTAGGAAATCCGGGGTGCGCAGCGTGCGCCATCTTCAAAAGAGGGGCCGACGGCGTCTTGCCGTCACCGCCCACATGCCGAGATTTGTACACCTGGTGATGGTTATCCCGTCCAATCCCTGCTATGTTCGAATCGAGAAGCTACAGCAATCATATTCCAAGGTATTGACTCTATGAAATGGAATTGATCAAAGAGGGACTTAACTCCAAATGATAACTGTCCTAATATGGCCTGGAGGAAACCCTGAACACAGGTTTGCCCGAGCCACTCCAGCGAACAATGCCGTCCCTCCATTTAATCTATGTGCAAACCTCCGCTTGCAACCAAGTGTAGTCCATTGATCCACCTCGCCCTCGGCTCACACAAAAACCCCACAGCGAAAGCAATCTCCTCCGGCCTCGCCAGCCGCGCCGCAACAGGCGTCTGGTCCATTACCGGCCGCATGGCCCTCACAAACTCGTCGCCAGCATCCGCAAAACCCGGCGTCATCGTCGGCCCCGGACTCACGGCGTTCACCGTGCATCCGTAGCGAGGGGGCAATTCCTTGGCCCACACTTTTGTGAAGCTGTCAACCATGCCTTTCGTCCCCGCGTAAATGGTTTGCAGAGGAGGTGCTGCTCGCGCGGAAATCGAGCAAATGTTCATTATGCGACCGCCGCCGGGCTCCGCGGATGCTTCGTCCGACTTGGGAAGATGTGGTAGAGCTGCTTGCGTGAGGAGGAAGGTACCCCGGCCATTGAGATTAACCAAGGTGTTCCAATCGTCCAAGGTCTGTTCGGCGAACGGCTTGTTGACGGCAAGGGCTGCGTTGTTCACCAGGATGTCGATACGTTTATACTTGACGACGGCGGCATCAACGAGCGATTGAGGCCCGGTCGTTGTGCTCAAGTCTGCCTCCACGGCTATAGAAGTGGATGCTGTGGGGAGGGAGGAGAGAACATTTTCTGCGGCGGATCGAAGGTCGGGTGAAGGATAGTTGATCACCACGCTAGCGCCGCGAGAGGCAAGCTCGTGGGCGATGGCGGCGCCGATACCTGTGCAGGAGCCGCTGATAACAGCAACTTTGTTCCTAAGTGTTTGCTCTGGCATTGCAACTAATCTTGTGAACTAAGCGGCGAAAAGGCGAAAACGATATTTGCAATAAGAGGCATTCGTGGGTGAGTAGGAAACGGAAAGCCCCATCATGGATACAAGTATAATGAGGTAGAAGGAATATTTGGACGGTGTTATTAAGGCCGAAGGAAAATCGACCGGAAGATACCTTTCGGTAATAGGAGGAGAAGGGCCAAGGGAACCCGGCAAGAGGAGGACAGGATGATCCAGCTTCATCAAGCATGAAGTAGATGTGGGGGGGGGAATCCTAGTCTGGGGAAAACGCATATTGCCCCAGAGCATATCAGGCATATCCTTGTTAAGAGTAGAGGAATGGCCACTCCGACCCCGTTTGAGAATGGACGCATTCGTGATGTCTGTCGTGGACCCGGAGCCCCGGCCCCACACTCCGGTGTTTCCTCCATAGCGAGGGGGTCAACGTGGTTCAATTGTCAGTGCTTGGTGATATGAATGGTATCTATTCACCTTCAATCAGGCCCATTGTGTTTGAACATGCCGCATCCCCGTGTAACACCACTCACTTGAGACTTCCAAGACTATTCTCGCCTCTGGTTCCAAGCCACACAGGTCGGCTCGGCTAGACCTCGGCGTCCACCTCACAAATGTCCCTGATGATGGCAGGGAGAACGTTGGCACTTAAGAATTCCCGCAAAGGAAGGTATTCCCGGGGTTTTGGGTTGCACTGCCACCAGTTTTCGGAGCATTTGACTCTTAGTGGCTTTTCGTGAGGGTACTGGATCGCCGGCCGTCCGACTATAGTATTTGTCGTTCGCGGGTAAAATATGGCGCAGGGCGACGAAGAGGTCGGCATCGGAGGGTCATTGAGTTGGAGTGTCAAGCTGACAAACTGATGGACCACAACAATTACAGTTATTTCTGTCTCTGCTACCACATAGAGGGATTCTGTGTCCCTGAGTATGAGATGAAGAGAGAATCGGGATGTGGTCGCCTTGGAGCCGATGTGGGGGTGGGCAGGACATTCAAGTCTGGATGTTAGTCGCGTCTCTCTCGAGATTGCGGGGAAGAAGGGTGAGGTTCTCCTAAAGGAGGAAGAGTCTCACAACCATGCAAAGCATTGCTTAGCGTCTCCTGCACCACATTGGCCATTGGTTCGTGATCCCAGTGGTGAGCGCTGCTTGAGACGGCAATGGCAAAAAAGCCCACGGAGGTGCATGGGCCGGAAAGTCTCGGCCGCACGGAATACTTGCCCAGCCAGCATCCCAGACAGCTCGGGCGAGAATCTCCGTTGCCGAGCCAGGCTCGGAGCCATAGTAGGGGTCTCCTCTAGCATCCGCTTCCCGGCGAATAGCTCCATTATTCTCAAGGGGATGTGCAGGTGCATATGCAGCGATTCGACGAGCAGGGTTGTTTCACCTCGCGCGGGAAGCTCTTCCTCTTTCAGAGCGTTGATTCGGAATTATTCAAGGGCCTAGAGAATTTATCGATGGTCGAGTGATAACCCGGCATTGGTGTCTCTGCACTAGATTTTCAATGCCTTTCATCAAAGCATCCCACTATACCCATCTATAACAGACTTCCCAGTGGAGCAGTATCTCAAGTAGATGCCATCTCCTTGTCCTTCCTCCGACAGGCGCGGACAATGCCGCTTCCAAACCCGCCAGCTCTTCGTGGCAGCGCCAATCCCGCAAGCGTATAGGACAGGTCATGGAGCGCCTGGGCAGCAGCCGTAACACAGCCAACCTGTAGTGCACACGGACATCAACTCGTACAAAACTCCGGTAAGCGCAGTTCTCCCACTTAAGTTCTTCCGCTCCTGCCATGCCACCCTGGCCGTCCTCAGCGCTGCATGGTCATCACGCACAGGGAACGTGGAGGAATCGGTTTTTTTTGCAGAGGAGCCCAGCGAAACTAACGGGTTACGGTAGTTGATGAGGGCAGGATGCGATCGCCAACTCGGTAACAAATCAAAGGAGGATCGAAACGGCACCCACTTACTTGATATCGTGAATGCGATCGCTGATTGCAGTGATCCACTATTTGAACCGCTCAGCGACACCAAATGCCAACCGGTGCCTCTCTAACATTGTCAACGACGTGCATGCCCAACTACAATACACTCAGTCCCAATATAACCTAGCCAACCCTAAGTCACCCGCCCTGATAGCCGAATTTTGGCGCGAATGGGCAAGAGACTTCTTCGGAACCTTCCTCGTCAACAGGGTGAGAATTATACGCAATTATTTCATTCCAGAGATGAGAAGGATGTGGGCGGTTAGGACCGGAGAGACGTCTAATATAGTAGTTGAAGGCACCGCGAGGTTGATGGCTGAGTTGGAGACCTGATTATAGACATCACCGGGTTCCCCTAATATCCTACCTTGAGGACAGATCCCACATCAGATATGGGATTCACACGAGATTTTCACCTTTTAATTCTTATCCTATCATTTTTATAATATATCTCCTTAGTATCTATTTTGTTTTTCTCTAACTATTCTCTTTTAGAGGTGGTCAAGACACAACTCACAGCATCCACTCCAATTTTATATTAACATAATGCAATAAAGAAATAATAGATACACAAGCAGTTCAGTCTACTTTATTCATTAACGAGAGCTCTACCACCCACCATCCCAAATCCTCACAGGCTCCTCAATAAAATGCTGGCTAAAAGCTCCCAAGTTCCGAATCTCTAAGCAACCCCAGAGCACGAGGAGGCTCCGTACAGTCATCTTAATATATACCCCCTCTTCATCTTTAAAAGTATCATTCTCTAACTTATACTCTCCTTGAACACACTTCATCCAAAATTCGCCCTTGGCAATAGCGTCCAGAACCTCGGCATCCGCAAGTAGGAATAGTTGATACTGCGGGATGTCGTACCTCATAGGCGGGCCTCCGATACCCTTCTGGTAAATTTCGCAGACCTGTGCTATAGTGGCATCCTCCAGGAGATCAGGGTCACTCCGCGGATCCAACTTAAAGAGGGACATAAACTTATCAGCTGCCTCGGGGTTGTCAGGTTTGGCGCTCAAATAGGCATCGTGATTTTCTTTATAGTAGGCGCCCTCCTCAGCCAGGTCGTCTTGTATCTTTCTCAGGAGTGTCTGCCAGGCTTGATCGGTGGTGCCACCATATGCCGTACGGTATATAGTGAATCCCCAGTTGACGTAATAGCCGTCGTCCCAAGTACCGCCTTCAGGAATCTTCCGCAGAGGGGGGAGGTAGCTTTCAAAGTCGACAGCATTCTCATGCAGAGACGGTTCGTACTAGAGTCGAGTGTTAGCTTCTTCTGTTTACAAGGAGGGGTTAAAGCCATACAAAGCCATCCTCATCTATAAAATTGAGGTTTTCTTCGTATTGCTTAAGCTGCTGCTGCTCAGGCTCCATGCTTGGTAATTTAGTTCCAATGCGGTTGAACTAGCAGGACAGGATATTTCGGTCTAGGTTGGGAGGGGAAAGTAGCGTTTTTATTTTTGTATCTTAAGCAGCGGGGTGACCCCAACCAACATTTAGAAAAGGAATTTATTCCCATGGTGGAGGACCACCAATAGCTGCAGGGGCTCGAAAGAGGCCAAGCTGTGTTTTGTACATGGGAAACCCTCGGGCAAGGCTGGGAAATTGGTCCGTTCAATGTTGCCTGGCGCTGAATCGCCCTCGAGGTGAGTGACGACAGAGGGCTTACAGCAACGAGGTACCCCTCACCCCTCACCCCTCATTCCTCATTCTTCATTCTTCATTCTTCATTCCTCGTTGTCTTGATCTCTACTGTCCTGCTAATCACGACCTTGACGAGAAACCGAGTGCCCGCCTCTAAATCTTTGAATTACTCCTCTCCTCCGCTATTTCCCCTCGAAACCACAATGGAGCCAGCTGCCCCCCGAAGAAACAGGTTCGCCTGAGGCCACAGCATTGCAGCAGCAGCCAACAGGACCAATACAGATTCTTGTTCAGACGAAGATACACCTTGTGCCCGGCGATAAATACGCAGAGAGAATCGAGCGTATGTCATTTGCCAGCACCATTGGAATCGTGATTTCGATTGGAATCAAGACCGCTGGAATTTGTATGGTGCTGATTTTGGTTTTGACGACCGCAACTGCTACTTCCTCATGGACCATGGAGAGTCCTCTACGGATCCCCCAATTTTGTGGTATTCGTGGACGGGAGAGTCTTTGTTGGTAATCCCCATACCTCTATTAAAAGAACGGCTTGTTCAACTAATATCATCTACCTACTTAGTGTTGCTATTCAAGAACCTCTCCCCTCGGGGGTACGGGCTCGTCTCCGGCGTTACCCATTTACAAGACAAGAGGGCGCCTAAACAACGCAGGAAGCTTTCACAGCGCGAAATTATTCAAGCCGTACTTGAATGCAACATGGAGATTACGGAGCAGGATATAGATTTCCTCAAGCAGCATCCCGAGGATGCAAGATGGCTAAAAAATAATGTCGAACCTAGACATTGGCTTAAGCTTGCATCTCTTTGTAATCTTGTCGACGAGGAATGACCTGATTTTTTATGAGACGAGAAGGGGAGAATGCTGAGGGCTTTCCTTGGAAAACAGAGGGAAACTACAGATCTTAACTTGATTTTTAACAGCTCCTAGTAAGCTTCATCTCTCCTGTCGTTTCGGTTTGCCTGCTAACTTTCCTTTAAACCTGTTTAAAAAATCTTTCTCTTTGTCCGGGCCGTTTATACGCAGACGCTCGATTGGCGGTCGCCTCTCTGTACCCCCTCTTAAGCTGAACATCTGTTTGCTGCTGCAGCCTCAGCTCGATTTTCGGCTCACCCTGTCTTCTGTCTCGCAGGCGATCCGCAGCCTTTGGCCCTTGACCCAACCGATAATTGCAAATAATTATCACTTCCTTTCATCCAAGTAAGCGATTCGCAGAGAGAGTGAGTTTATCATTTAGGTAGTCCTTTCTATCTAACATGCTCTCCCCCCAGCTGCTGAGCTGTTCATGCTGAAGTTACGATTTCACCCTGCTGATCACGAAGATACGAAGGAAATCTGTAGATCTTCTGGGGTCATGGCCGTGGCATCAGTTCAGAGGGTTCGTCGGTGCATTACACTAAATGCAGCCTACGAAGTAATTCGTGGCCCTCAAGGCGACGTCTGCTTATTCTTACATCGGAGACCAAGTTCCTAGATTCTTACTATCTCAATGACCGAAGAACTTTAAAACTCGACACGAGGGAGTAACTAATTGATGAAAACAAAAAACTACCAATCTCTATA
This sequence comes from Scedosporium minutisporum, assembly GCA_034774675.1. Taxonomy (NCBI): domain Eukaryota; kingdom Fungi; phylum Ascomycota; class Sordariomycetes; order Microascales; family Microascaceae; genus Scedosporium; species Scedosporium minutisporum. The sequence goes on from SJVG01000434.1 coordinate 25,216, forward strand.
TAAGGAAAGTCACGAAGACGAGCATTCAGCAATTATAACCAATTCATCGATCCCCCCCTCCTCAAGCAAAATAAAGGAACTCAGACCTCTAAAGAGTTTGGAGAGGGAAAGTATTCCAAAAGAAAAGACAAAAAGAGAAGAAAAAAGAAAAGAAAAGGAAAGAAAAGGAAAGGAGAAGGAAAAGAAAAGGAAAAGAAAAGGAAAAGAAAAGGAAAAGAAAAGGAAAAGAAAAGGAAAAGAAAAGGAAAAGAGAAGAGAAAACAAAAGGAAAGAAGACAAGAGAAAACAAAAGGAAAGAAGACAAAAGAAAACAAAAGGAAAGAAGACAAAAGAAAACAAAAGGAAAGAAGACAAAAGAAAACAAAAGGAAAGAAGACAAAAGAAAACAAAAGGAAAGAAGACAAAAGAAAACGCAAATAGTCCTAAAAGGCCGAGAAATCAATCACCAACTCGACGTGCCTCGATTCTCAGGTTAATAGTGACCGAAACAATCGCACCGTTGGGTGAACGTCCTCCACTCCCGCACGACCATCGTACCTCTTCCGCTGCAAGTAACACAATAGCAGTTCGCATCTTGATACTAGCCTCGACCGCGGCAGACTCGACAGCTCCTATTTCAACAGCAAATCCTCCTTTCCCGGAAGTTCCGGTTGCCTTGACACCTTTCGCAAGTGCGAGTGACGTTCTGCCAACCCTGGGTTCTATATTGTCCGTCGCCGTGACAGTAAGAACAGTGTGGATCGGGACGAGTCCTTCCATGGCTCGACCCTGACCCTACACTGCTATTAGCCATGGCGATGAACTTGGCCTATGGAGAGGACAGCGAAGATGCCTGTGCCATGGTTGGACTCCTCCATCAACGCAGCAAGCCTCGAGTTCGGTGGTCTGGTGATGTCTGTTCATGGCGGTGCTCACATACCAGGTGGCGGACAACAGGCAAACATGGCCATCTTTCCGGCTATCCTGCGAGAAGATCGGAGACGTCCATGGCGATAACTTTCACTTCATTGACCCAGCTCTTTCGGTTGGAAAGGCAGCTGGAAGCTGGTCGGGTGAGATTGGGTGCTCTCTATACCGATTGAGGCGCAAGCCTACGGCATTCGCTGGTGACCTTGTGGGCATCATGTCTGTTGGTTCCCGGTTTCGTCTTGTCTTGAGCTGATGGTTGTTTATTATTCTTTGCAAGGATGGCAGAAATGGGTGATCTGGAGTTTACCCTCGTAAACGAACATAATCTATGGAAAGGCTCATCCAACTCTCTCATGAGCCATAGATTCGTCGTCCTTCCGGGCTCCAGTGCTGTTGGCCCGATACACTTTATTACACTTTAAGCACCCCCATGAGTCTGAAGGCTCATCCTGGGGGGAGGTGTCGCATAACAAGAGTGTTTGGAAATAGGATTGTTCTTGGAATCGGTGGTCTTGTTCTCTCGATCCCCGTTCTTTCATTTCCCACTAGACAAATTTTGTATGGATTACTCCTATTTTCTTCGGAAACTAGCTTTTGTGCCCATTTGCAGTTGTCAAGCAACCCAGAGGTTGACAGATGACAACGCATCAGCCTGTCAGCCTGATCTCCAAGCGCGAGGTGTAAGGCTGTGTAGACTAGCACATGGACTGTCGAGGCCTGCCACCCACATCACCGTCACAAAGCCATTTGATCAACTCGCCCCATATTAAGAAGTTAGCAGTCAATCCTTGGAAGAAAATCAGCGTCAATAAAAATGTATGGTCTCCCGGGCCGTTAGTGCGTTTCATCTGCTGTGTTGGCCCGCCCAGGGCCTGACCCAGGGGCAGTTAACGACCTGACCAGCTTCAACTCAGCCCCCTTGACTATAGGCAACCTTAGAAGCGCCAATCTCTGAGAAGATCAACGGGTGTTCCACGGGGAATTGTGCGCTTCGCAGGATAAAAGGAACTACCATGCTCTTCAAGTTGCAAGTTGCTGTGCAACGCGTGGAGAACTTATTTATGTTTTCTTCGCTTCACTACCATGTGCGCCTCTCACGAGTTTGAAAAAAGGGCATGATCATACGAAAAGCGAAGAGACGGACGATGGCCAGGCGGAAAGAATGTAAAAATCTATGGCGGAGGGAGGCTGAGTCGGACCCATTGCAAAACGCCAGGCAGCTTCGCGTGAAGCGATGATGATGATAAGTCACCCAGATAAGTCCGAGATTGGGTTCTTATTAGTATACTTCGTAATGAGACTTTAGGCTCGAGGTAAAAGGCGTCGTGGTTTGTTTAGTGGAGACTGGAGGGCGTCGAGATTGATACTTCGCATCAAAAGTGCTGAGCCATCATCAGAGCGGATTGAAGGCACAGAGGCCGTTATCTGAGCTCTAGCTTCGAACTTCGGTTATAAACCATTATTTCCTTCATCGACCATCATTGACCACTGAGACATCTGTGGTGCCGAATTCTTGAAGTGATGCAAGGGATGGCTCTCATCATGACAACATTGGTATTAGTTTCGCTGTTCAATTGAATGTTGGCATGGCGTTCTTAACAGTACATAACATGGTATTATGTCTTAATTAATACTGTGTCTAAATGCGTTACATAATCTAGGAGCTTCCATCAGGTGGCGACCATTGTAAGCATCTTCGTCATATTAATAATTTAACAGCTCTAAGTTCTTGATCTTGGGGGGGAGCTTAGCTTCGCCAGGACACACTTCCATTGTCTCCCCAAAACACTACACGCAAACACCTTCGCCATGACGGAATCAGAAACAACCGCATCCGGTGCCGCGACCGCGCCTGACGCGAAAGAACCCATCGCCCCCATCGTCACCTTCAAAAAGCGGCGCGGAAAAGCCGACTCCAACCTCCGCAAACGCCGCCCCGCGACGCCTCCTCCCGCCAGCGACAGCGACAGCGAGTCCTCATCATCCGAAGACGAAACGGGCCAGAGGATAAAGAGGAGGAAGAAGAGCGCCGGTGTGACGGCGACCTCATTAAAAGCCGAGAATGGGGTTACGGACCGGGACCTGTTCGCCAGCGTCGCGGCGGCGGATCGGAACAAGTCTTTGTCGGCATCGAACGACGCCACGAAGGAGAACCTCTTGGAGGTCGATGCCGATGTGAGGAAGGGGAGGAAGACGGAGGCTGGGGCGTCGGATGGGACGTACAGGGGGTTGGCGAGCCAGACCAAGTTCTTCCAGACGGACCCGAATGCGCCGTCGAGGACGGTGGGGCCGGTTAAGGCGCCGACGAATGTGCGGACGGTGACGGTGATTGATTATGCGCCGGATGTGTGTAAGGATTACAAGCAGACGGGATTCTGCGGCTTCGGTGACAACTGGTAGGTCTTTTGTTTCTTTTTCCCTCTCCCCATTCCCTCTCGAAAACCGGACAAAGAAGACTAACTAGTTTTTGTTACAGTAAATTCCTACATTCTCGCGAAGACTACAAACAAGGCTGGCAACTAGACAAAGAGTGGGAAACCGTGACCAAGGGCAAACAAGTCGGCGGCACCGTTGTCGCCAGCGCCGACCGGACCAAGACGGGCGAAGAAGAGGAAGAAGACGACGGCGACGCTGAGGACATCCCCTTCGCGTGCTTCATCTGCAAGGAGCCGTACAAATCGCCCGTCGTCACGAGATGCGGACACTACTTTTGCGAATCATGTGCGCTGAAACGATATCGGACCAATCCCAACTGCGCCGCTTGCGGGGCTAGCACGGGAGGGGTGTTTAACGTGGCACGGAAGCTGAAGAAGGCGGGGACATAATTCCTTTTTATTTCTTGCGGTAGTTTTGAGAAGGGCATACGGAGTTGTCAGGGTGATGAAATGGAGTTTGTATAAAAAATATTATCCATACTGGAAGGGAGGGCGGACCGGAATGCTTGAGGAATGGATGAAAATCCTGTGCGACACAGCGTCCACTGCATGAATGCAAGGGAAAGAATATCGGATTTCTAGAAAAGAAGCAATTATAGACATGTAATCTACTTGTACAACATGGAGCAAACAGACCGTTGCGGGTCTCAAACATGTTGTCTTCCCTAGACTGGCACGATTCGGACATATTTATTTCTTGGAACCGGAGCTTCTGCCCCGTCCAATGGTCCCTTCCTTGCACCCCCCACTTCGGCCGGTCAAAGACAACGGCGAATCGTCGTGCCTCTCTTCGCTGCATTCCCACACACCAACTGCAACTTGTGGGGCTTCCTCAACCCGGCGTGGCGGAGGCAAAGAACTGCAACTGCAAACTGCGACTTTGAGCTCTTTATTGTCACGCAGCAAACCGCGTTCTAGATCGGGATCGACAGTCTCCAATCGAACAACTGGACGATCCCAGTGTTACATTTTCCAAGGCCGATCATTGGTTTTAGTGCCCCCCTTCCACGCCACCCCGGATTATTTTTCCCTCTCTCGAGCCGTTCGGTCATCGACCCCATTGGGTTAGGCATGGTGGATTGGGGGGGAAAGTTTGGCTCGGAGCGGGCGGGCATTTGGTTTAGTGATTTCTTGTCCGCTCTGACCGGTCGCCTTCGTGCAGGTCCGTAGCGTCCTTCAGTGGCGAAACGGAACATTGAAGACTTACATGGAGGCATGTTTAACACATTAGTGGCCTGGGACATTTTTGGATGCCTTTTTCTTCCCCTTTTCCTAGCCCGACTCTCGACCCCTTTTGCCCTTCCGCGCCCTTTCCGCCATAGTTTATCGGTTGTGGCGAAAGTAGGGAGACTGAGCCCAGTACGATAATGGATAGAAGAAAGGCAAAAACAGGGAAAATGAGAGGACTAAAATGGGGGAAGCGAGGGGAAATGTAGTTAGGCTGCAGAGACCAAAACTAAAAGAGAGGACAACACAAGGGGACACAAAGGCAAGAATTGATGAGGGGTCTATATGGTGCCTTCCGGGTTCCATGATCTGATGTCCCACCAAGTTTGCTTTTATTTCACATGGGACAAACATCAATGATAAAATGGAATGTATAATTGACTCCAATATTCCTCCAGGCTGCAATGGTTATCTACAACCTAATCCTAATCGCTAGACATTGATCAATCGATACCCATACACATTCCCAACCTATACTGATACCCATATAAATCCGTCCTTTATACCTAGAGCTTCCAATTCTCAACAACTCTATCCCATCCAGACACACTGAGCTTATTATCGATTCATACGGCTATTCTCCCAACTCCAACTCACTCAAACCACGAATCAAGCCACCACCAACCCCTCCAAGACCCTTGCAGACACACCACAACCCCCCTCCCACCCCCCACCCCCTTAAAAAATTCAACCAACACAAACAAAGGGGCACCAAGGCGC